>JAUEJJ010000045.1:5157017-5180461 GCA_032164275.1 Synergus coniferae | reverse complement strand
GTTAAAAATCATAATTTTTCTTACGGTGGCAAAAGGAATATTGGTTTTATTGAAAAAATTAAGCCATCTGACGATAACTAAAGCAGTGACAATTATACTGGCGCATTTACTTTATATATGAGAGCGATTCTTCATATAACTTGATTAAAATAATTATACTCGAAATTAATAATCGGGATTCTAATATTTTTTGGGATATTAAATTTTCTTGGCGTTTTCCATAAGATATGATTGAGTCGGTGGCCCCTCTGTCGTAATATCTTCGATATGTGATGATTGATAACATCGGCGGTTGCCGCAGAGTGTCATATCACGAAAATGCTCTCGGTATGCGAGTCTGCTGAAATTTTCCATTGTGAATCTTACACAGAACCGGCTGTGGGAGGTTTCGTATAAGCGTGAGAAGGCTTGGTGGATATCCTTGAAAAGCCTTTGCATCAGTTCCACCAGACGTCGTTTGTCGGCCAAGCTTCTCTATCGAACGCGATGCGTAATAATAACCCAGATAACATTTTGCTAGCGAGAAGACTGTAAATTCCAAAGATCCAAAGAAACTATTACACGAAGTCGCAGCGAGTTGAGCGAGTTCTTGTTCTAGTTGTTGCATCGATTCCATTTCAGTGCAACCTCAAGTATCACATTAAAAAAATTGTAGGTCTCGCAGTTCCTATAGCATAAAAAATAATTTTACAATATTTACAATTAAATACTTTTGGTTTTAAAGATTCGAAATTGTTTAATTACAAGTGCTTTCAATTTCAGTTTCGAAGTCAGTCAAATATGAACTCTTCAGAGTTATTATAAAATACTTGAAATTGATCAGTTCCACTTTAATTAATTAATTTCGAAATATTATATTTGAAAGCCTTCGAAGGAAAATATTTAACTTGAAATATTCAAAACAAAGGTTTGGACCCAAGTGCCAAACTCTAAATTCGATTTTTTCAGTTTACTTAACAAATATTAAAAGTAGAGCCTTTTTTTGTCTGTAGTGGTACTTACTTTTCAAATATAAGTGTGTGTACAGAGCGCAAAAATGCTTAATTTTAATACTTTTTTTTTTTGCAAAATGGAACGATTTAATTTGATTTTATTAGAATTTAGATTTTGAATTTCTCGTTTTACGCGAAAATTATAAGTATTAAACATTTTTTCGCTCTACAGCCACACTTCTATTTGAAAGAGTAGCTAAAGATTGAAAAATTGAACTTTCGTGTTCGAATTGGAGCTTAACACCCTTAAAAAAATTGTTAATTCAAATCGTACAAATTTTAAGGCAATAAAATTTAATTTGAAAGCCTTCGAATGACCTGCATATATATATATCGGTCAGCAGTTTGTCAGCCAGCAATTTGTACCGATCGTTGCACCTGCACGTATCAGGTGCTCCTGAATAGGCAATGATAAATTAAAAGCGTTTAATTTCCGGTTCATAGTGATCCGCCCTAAAGCACAAGTTTTTGCTATTTAAATATTACACTTAATTTAATTAAATTACTCAAATGAGACTTAGTCACTCCTTTATTATTCTCTTGAAACAAGAATTAATTATTTTTAATTGAATTTACCATAAATATAATTAACGTAGAAGAGAAACCTTCAAACCACCAATAGTAACGTCATTTTTGGACAGTTCCGTTTAAATTGTGGCGCGAAATTTAAATTGCAGGATTTTATTCTTTTACTTTACAATTAGTGGATTATTAACAGTATTTAATATTTAACCTGTAATTTTATATAAAATAGTTCAATTCAGCCTTTCAGCATTTATAATTCTAGAAAAAATGAAATCGAATGAAATCTATTAGTCTAGTTTTCCGAGTTTTCATGTATTACTTTTATTTTGTTCTCCCTATTTCTTTTGTTTTATGTTTAAATAGAGAATGAGAGATAATTCGACCAATCATGCGGCCCTGAAAAAAAAAAAAACCTATTGAGACACGTATATGTACAGCGTGGAAACGCCCATGCTCAGCAGCTGGGAACGAGAGTGAGTACTCACGTTGATTTTTAAACGATCAACGATGAATACTATTCCTGCTCAAAAATGTACATTTGTGAAAATTTCAAAAGTCCTGTCTACAATTCTGTTATAAAAGCTATCCAATAATTATCAAATGATAATTTTTTCAAACGTACAAAACCTTATTTTTCCTACAAATAATTTTTAGGATAATTACGAGCCCACCAGTGACTTTCTAAGTTCAAAAATTTGGATAACTAATATTCTGAACAGTTAATAATCAAATATATTCCAATTAAAAAAAAAAAGAGAATATAAAAAAAAACTCGCTGATAGACTTGCAATTAAATATCCTCCAAATAAAATTAAATTGAGAAAAGCAGTTTTCTCTGATGAAAATTCGTAATTAAAATCATATGAGTTTCTAATCTGTAAAGCCAACTCGAGTTAAATGTGGCATCGCTATTGCTTGGCTGACTATGTACATTACGGCTGTATCCAATTGAAATGAATTAATACGCTGCTTGCCATCAAGCCTGCTGACCTGTTCTCTGAAGTGAACTGGAATGATGGTTGATAGCTCGCACGAAAATGGCGTAACGGACAACTAGAATCAGAATCTCTTCCCACATTCGTCCACGTATTGTGTGCACGTGTTGCAAAGCCTTTTTAACTTCTTACGCAATGCGCGTTTATGTAATTTTTCATTGGCACCTTTACAATCTACGAGTATTAACAACTAGTTTTTCCTGTTTTTCTATTAACAAACTCGTGATTTTCATAAATCGAAACTTTCAGCCAAAAAAATGGAAACCGTGTTTAAATAATAAACGTTCAAATAAATAAGCCTAACTTCAAAGAAATCGTGTTTAGGATGGTTTTGTGCATTGGATCGGTAACGTCGTTTTTCTTGCGAAACTTAGTCATATACTAGCTTTATTTTCTAAATTTACATCACTTATTATCCATTCTGCTTGAATAACTCTTATATATGCATGTATATATAATTCCGCACACATTAGACCTTAACATACTTCTCACACTACTCAGATGATAAGATTAATGATGATTGCATTTAATTATTTACAAGTGTGTATTGACGAAATTCGATAATATACAATAACAACTAGTACCATCCGTCGGCGAGAAGTGTCCACGTGTTGGTAAGATCTGTCATTTCACTTCGAAATTGCTTCTAGTTCCAACAAAATATCACCCTTCGTGGTAACTTTGAGCAATTGAAGGCTGCGCTGTTAATCACTTAAGATTTCATAAAATCCATTGCACGAAAAAATAAACTCCGACATGTGATCTATTCTGCTTAGGGTACTCGGCCTCAGGACAGATAAGAAAATATACTACACCAGTCAGTTGTTTCACGCATTGGATTTAAAAAGTGAGACAAATTTTCTCCATTGAGTGGACGTCGTGGCGATAAGATTGAAAAGAATAAATAATACCAAATAAGCGAGGAGAGCGTTTTCATTCATTTGTACAATCCTTTCACGCTAATCCAACGTCAATAGTCACAGTCAGATTTGAATCGTGTATATAAATTAGAATTCATTGTCTAAACACTAGTCTAAGCTCATCAGTTTACTGTAGAAAAAAGAAGTCGCTCGTGATTTAGATTATTCGAGATTCGAAGGGGAACAAACGATGAAAAATCGTAAATGCATAAATGCGTAACTGCGAGAGGACAGAAATACAGAGGGAGAGTTGAGAAGCTGTGCTAGGTTCGACGACTGATCGAGACTGTGTAGATTGTAGATTATAGAAGCACCTTTCATGATGAGGATTTAAGCAGACATTATTTGTTTCTGAGTCTCTCCCTTTTCTATAGCAGCCACGTGGTCGGGTTTCTCTCCACGAGCAAATCGTTCCCACATTTTTTTGTAAAGCATCTCCATTCCCAAGGCGTACATCTTGCAGTTAAAAAGGGGACTTTCTGATCTAGCTTTCCAGACCTTGGCACGAATCGCCTTCAAGCTAAAAAGTTCAAAGATTCTCATTGTGAATTCAAGTTTATAATTTTTCTTGCTTATTATAAAAGAATAGAATGGTGTATATGGACTAATATAAAAAAAAAAACATTATTTCAAATAAATATATTAACATTTACTTACTCAATTATTGTAAAATTAAAGTTTTCAAGATTTTTTCGCTTTCAATTCGAAATCGTTCAAAACACCAAGACTTTCATTAATAATTGTTCAATTATTAATAAATGCTATTTAAAAAAAAAATATTTTGAAAGTTCCAATTTTTACTTGTTCACATTTCACTGCTTTGATTTAAAAATTGTTCTAATTTATAGTTTCGCAATTTCTGATTTTAAAAAAGCTTGAAATGAGAATAAAAACCAAATTTCTTTCATAAGATGGTAAACTTTTTAGCTTCCACAGAGGTACGGTCGCTAATGTTTAACCCTTTTTTTAAAGTCTTAAATACCAATCTAAAATTATAAAGAGTTATGATTACATATTCACTACTTACTATTCTCGATCTGTTCCAAGTCTTATAGCGATATCCTGATATTCTTGTCTGGTACGAGCAACTAACTCAGGACATCCTAGAGTATTTAATTGACTTGCAGCTACTCGTGAAGCCAAGGTCTCTCCCGGTAGGGTAACAACAGGTGTGCCAGTCCATAAAACGTCCATACTTGTTGTGTGTCCATTGCACAAAGGCGTATCTAAGCAAACATCCGCCAACTGTCCTCGACGAACATGTTCTTCCTTAGCAGCAACATTACTGAATAAAATTCTTCCGGGTGAAAGACCCAATTGCTGCGCTGTCGCTTGTAAGTTTGGCTCGCCAACAGCTGGGAATCGCAAGAGCCACAAGACTGCATTTGGTACGTTTTTCAAAATCTACAAGAAAAAATTAATAGATTATTATCGTTAAATAATAACAAAGCTACCAAAGCTTTCAACTTAATTTAATACTTTTTTTTTATAATTCAACTTACGTAAGCCCACATTTGAAGAGTAAGCGGATCAATCTTGTAGAGCTGATTGAAATTACAATAAACAACCGCGTCTTCAGGTAATCCATACTGTTGTCTCGTCGTAATAACAATATTCTGTGGCACTTCCTCTCCCGTTGCCGTTTTGTTGTTCACTTGCGTCGTAGCCATACCATTTTGAACAACAACTCCATTTACCGACATCTGACACTGGCCAGAAGCGATCATAGTTTCGATGGGAGTCGTCGTTGGTAACTCAGCAACCTTCAGGGAAACTTCTACGTTTTTGTTCTTACCTTCGGGCACATTTACTTCAATTACTTGACGAATTTCCTTGATGAGAGTGCTTTCTATCATTGGTGACAGATCTGTTGCATTGATAACTGCCACGTTATCAGCGACTTGGCCTTTCAATCCTAATTTATCAGCAAGGATCAAACGCTCTTTCAAATGCGGGAACATTTGCCTGGAAATTATAAAAGTGATAAATCAGTTTCTTTTCAACAAATTAATTCATGTTTTAGTCACAGAGTGGCTACTCATATCTTGGAAAGAAATTCTTCATAATTTCAAACGAAAAATGATTTTATAGTGTTTTTTCTTAGATTAAAGTTTATTTGACCTTAAGTTTTAATTCAACTCACGTATGATCTCCAATGAAATATGTGTGTGGCATGTAAGCGAGCTTCTCGCTATATTGGCTTGCAAGTTCCAAGGGCGAAGTAACTTCATCCGTGATCAAGTAATCCATGAAACTGGCACCAGAAGTTCCTGGATATCCGAGCCACATAACTTGAATAGGTGCCGGTCGTAAAGCAAAGATCTCGTTTCTGGCGCCTTTTGTATAGCCATTCATATTCACCAAAATGTGAATGCCATCTGCATTAATTCGATCAGCAGCTTTTCCGTTGCAGGGAATTTGTGAGAGATCAATAAAGTGCTCAGATTCCCTGGCAATTTTAGCTCGGAAAGTTGTGCCATCATCGGCGCTCAATGCATAGCAGAAAATCTCGACATTTTGCTTGTCATGTAGACCAGGAATTGATTGCATAAGATGACTCGTTGGATGATTTCCGAAATCAGATGAAACATAACCAATTTTCAGGCGAGATCCGATTTCGCGGGGATATTTGTAGGGTTGCTTATGAAGAACATGAATCTGCAACAAAAAATTGTATTCATTAAGTAAATAAAACTAAAATTTTAGAAACATTATATAAAAGCTGATTATAATTACTTTTTTATATATTTCAGTAAAATGTTGTGGAATAAATAAAAATTAAATTCTGAATTTAAATGAAAATATATCTTGATTTTAGCTTATTTCGAAATCAATAGCTTTCAGTTTGAAATGTTTTAATTAGAAACTGCGAGTATGACTGAATTCAATATTACGTTTCACGAAGCTTGCAACTTTTTATTTTTTGTTACCAGCATTTTTAAAACAAAAATTAGGAGTTCGAGAGATGTATAACTTCAAATTAGAGTATATATCTAATTATTAATCAAGGTTGAACTTCAAATTCAAAACAATAAAATTTAAACTTTATTTAGAAACTTCATAATTTGAGAATCTTGAAATTATACAAATAATTATTCATTTGATATTTAACTTTCCTCCTTTTTGAAATAAATAGCAAATTATAAGTTGCAATATCTCTATTATTTTGGTAGCATATAATTCCTAATATATCAGGGAACTCAAGGCAACCGAGTGGCTTAATATTAATGCCATTACCTTAAGCACTTGGCAAACTTAGCATCACTTTGCAAAATTCTATACAGTGACCTCTCGAATTACATCATTGAATCTGCCTAATACTCTTTGTCTAGAACTGAATGAGTTTTCGGCTCATATTCAAGGTGTCTAATGTTCTAGATTCAATCATACTGATATACTCCCATATCAGATATTCGCTTTGAAATTCTCTTCTATGACTAATTACTATCTAAAATCTTGTCAATTTAGACGCAAAAATCTGTATAATTAAAAAAAACTTCACCTTTTCGATGCACAGATTGGCGTGTCTAGCAGCGATCGCTTTCCTAAAGTCATGTGACAATGGATACAGCATGGAGTGATGTGGATGAACACTGGGCAACCTGTTTTTGTCCAGTTGTTCAGCGACAATGGAGACTAATTTCTTCATCCTAGCTTCGTAATCGGTCCAGTCGCAAACGATTTGTAGACAATGAGCCAGATTGCAATACGCATCTGGGAAATCAGGCTTCAATTTTAAAGCTGTTCTGTATGATTGAATAGCTTCTGGGATATTTCCAGAGTCCTTGTGTATGGAAGCAAGATTGGAATGAGCATCAGCAAAAGCAGGATTAATCTGAATAGCTCTCGTATAACATTGAAGTGCACCCTGAATATCCTGCATCTCCTTAAGGGTGTTTCCCATATTCGAGTACGCATCAGCAAAAGTTGGCTGAATACGAATTGCCTCCTTGTAATGCATCAGAGCTTCGTTAAGCTTTCCTTGCTGTTGTAACACAGAGGCTAAGTTGCTGTGGGCTGCAGCGAATTCCGGAAATACTTCCAGGGCTTTTAAGTACAGACGAGTTGCTTCTTCAATATAACCTTGTTCGCGTTTTATGTTGGCCTGAAAAAGGAAGAATTCACTTAGATAATTTAACGAAAGAAAGTAATAATCAAATTATATATTATTCTAAATTTTTTATTTACCAAATTGTTAAGGGAATCCGCATGAGTGGGACAGAGACGCAGAGCTGTATTGTAACATTCTTCTGCTTCGGCCACCTGACCCTTTTCCTTAAGTGCATTTGCCAAATTACAATAGGCATCGGGAAAGTTGGGCTGAAGTTCAATCGCTCTGCGGTAGGTATCGATTGCAAGATCGATGAGTCTAAAATAAAGAGATTTTGCTTTAAAAATTTGTATTAATAAAACTTATTGCTTTAAATAAAATTGTTTTCATTTATTTCAGTACCGATGATAAATAAATTAAACTCACCCTTGTTCATAATAAACGCAGGCCAAGTTACCATGAACGACTGCATTGTTTGGACTGAGGTTCAAAGCCCGAAGATATGCTCCAACAGCTCTGAAACAATAGCAATATCAAACACGTTAGTTACGTGAAATTGAAAAGCATTTTGAAATAATATTATTTGTTAAATAATAACAAAGAAAACAGGAAATTTAATATTCCATGGCAACTGAATTTCGCATCAAAGGATTAAAAAATAAATATAACCATATTCTCATGTCTCTATTACAGGAAAAAAGAATAAAAATATAATAGGAAAATGGAATGAAAATGAATAAAAATAAAATTTCACCCCCGGGAAAAAATGGAAATAATTCAAGGACGCATTCTTTATGAATTATTAATTCTGTTGTCTATTTCGTTGTCATGCGACCATAATTATTTTCTTCAATATCAGCTTGACACGCTTTCTGACTAAATTTCACAGAAAAATGTCACAGAAAAAAAATTCTACATATTCTTTTACACTGAAAAAAGATTATAACGCATGAAACATTCATAACTTCCCCTAGATAATAGAAGGAAGAAAATCGATTCTCTTTCAATATTGCTTGACACTATAATCTTGTAATGCCAACTGGCATTCTTCCATAAAGTTTCCTGTGCATTTTAAAGAAATCCTTTATTTTATGGAAGCTGACACTTAATTCAGTGTCTCTCTAAATTTGTATTTCATTTCTGCGTAAAATGTAAGTTTTGTCAAATCTCATGATAATTACTGTTTCTAAATATAAAATTGCTTTCAGTTTTTAATTCAAAAGTGTTTTTTAAATATTCCTTTAGTTTTACAAAGATCAATTTCGAAATTCAGAATTTACTATTGCGAGCATAAACTTGGCGAAACTAAATTTGTTCTTGCGGTAAGTAACACATGCCCTTAAGTGCAAACGAAAGTAGGGCTTGTAAACTTTCAAGAGCTGCTATTTAGAAGCTTTAAACCTTTAGGGCATTTAAAATTTAAATCGATTCATAAAGAACCGAATATTTTATGTTTTAAAGTTTTTAATCATTATTAAATTTTAAATTATTCAAATGTTACAGAGCGAAATATATCTATTTATAACATTTGTTGAGTAAAATGAAGAGATTGTATTTTTACGTATTAGTTTCAATAAAACACCCTTAACGAAGATTTAATTGTTTCTTTTTCCTCTAAATGAAATAAATAATAAAACATTTCCCTAATTACCTAAAATTAAATTTATACCCATAAAATGCAAGCTTTTGTTAATCAAGTTTTGAAAGTCCTCGCGAGTTTGAAATTATCTATTCAGCAATCTGAATTGCATGTGAAAATTACTCTTACTAGGTGTTTTGCATTTATGAAACATTGTATACGCTTTCGCAAAATAAATCAGATGTCGGACACCATAGTTAAACCGCAAAGCGCTCTGTATCGATTTTCAGTTGAATTGAATTAATGACTCTATAATGTTCTCTGACCCATAATATTATACGTCTAGCTGCTTAGAACTTTAAACTTAAAAGTTAAATCATAGATTTGTGATGCATGACTTGATAATTTTTTCCTTGATTTTTTTTTTATGATTGAGCTAAAATTTCTAAAATTAAATTCGATAAATTTCATACTATGGAAACTAATCATTAAATTTAATCATAAGAATTTTATTTAATACTTATATTTTCCAGAAGCTGGTGTATTAAATTTCAGGGTCAAAAAGGAAAGATCCTTCATTATTCATATTCAATCTTGGAGAAATTAAGGTTACGACGTAGAACGTCCTGAACTTTATAGAAGTGACAAAAATAGCTCAGGGAGTGGTCAAATATTACGCAACATTACAAATTTGAGATAAAATAAAGAATAAATAATTTTAAGAAAACTATTAAAAATTGCACATTTTTATATTGAGCAAGTTTCCAAATCTTAAAAGCTTTAAAACAATGTCAATTTCGTCAGAAGATTATCTTCTATAATAAATTAATTAAGGGTCAATTAATGCCAGAGATTTTTTGCTAACACCGTCAGTGATCAATGTGTCGTTTTGCGATTTAATGGAATTGGTTCAAATGACGTTTGATGTTTATTGGAATTCCAATAATGAACTTAAAGGCGATCACATTCCGGATAGGCAATGGAAAATCGATATTGAACATTTTATTTCCACACCTTGTTATTCAAATATCTAAAAATCGAAAAAACAAAAATAGAAACCTATTATCTCGACTAAATTAAATGTGAAGGTCAAGGAATTTTACGTGAGTTAAAAGATCAAAAGATTCCTTTAGTAAAGGTAAAAAAATTGAAATATTTTGGATCCTAAGCATTTTCAGGATATTATTACCAGATATTACTCAAATTTTAATGCATATTACGTAGTTCGACTATAAACATGAAATAAACCTTTTGATCCAGGACTTGAGCCAGGCAACACAACCGGTAGGCGGTGGTCGTAAAACAGTGCTTTCAAGATGCAGACGAACAGAAGGTGCTAGAGAAGTCGATGGTGATATCACTGTATAAACGATGACACACTGGTACTCCATCCCTTCATTCTTATCCTCCAAATAGCCGGAATTGGAAAATCTACTTGTAGTTTTCGTTTCAATTATCAAGTAAAAAAATAATTTAATTGTACTACTCTCTTTCTTCTCTCGTATCTCAAATAATTCAGCTACTTTATCCTTAAGGGCCTATATTTCTCACTCGAGGATGTAATCCTTGGACGTTTCTCGTAATTTAGTATCTATTTCTCAAGGCTTTGAGCAAAGGAGAGTCGAGCTAACTCAATCAGTCTCTTCGTTGCAGTCGAAAGAATGTGCGTAAGACACTAGTGAATCTTACCTCTTTTCCTATAAATCCAATTTTCAATAGCTTCTTTTTTGTTCAAAAAGGAAAATCTCGGCTTCAAGAGTAAACTGATTTACGCTCATCTTCATTTCGAGAATAATTCACTCTTATTGTCTTCTCTTTTGCCTTTCCTTTCTTTGTTTGGATAAAAGCTTTCAGCGGGGAAGAGCTGTTTTTTTTTGCTACTTTCAGTCTTCAGAATTGATGGGATCTATAAGTTTATTTCGTATTACTTCCTTTATCCGATATGGTAAGGAAAGTTCATTAAAATTCTCCAACACCCTCGATTTTTATCCGAGATTTTTGTTTGAATATTTCTAAGGTGACTTGTTTCATCAATTTTAGCACATAAATATCTTGGAACATTAATTTATCACATTAACGTTACATCAATCAACGTTACATCACATTCAAATTACAACTTTAACATTATCTTGCGTCCTAGCTAGAATAGACTATTTCACAGCAAAGGAATGATTATTACAAGACACAGTGTAAGCTCTAAACTTTTTGAAGAGTTCGACAACATAAAGTACACACGTGATCAGCCACCACATCAATGTTTCAAACGAGGTGATAAAAGTGCATTTCGTCAATCTTGCAAGTTCTCTGCATCGGAACGTCACGTGTCTAAGTCTTCTCCTACATTTGCACATCACTATTCCTCTTCGCAATCCACGAAAATTTTCTTACAGATACTAACTAAACTCAGAAACCAATTTAAAATCGCTGTATCTGCTTTTACGACATTCTCGGAAGTCTTGGAAATCCAAGAAACTAAGCTTCTGCAGGATTCTGAATCCACACAATCCAATAAAATCTCTGGAGCGTGAAAAATAAATTCAGTCTCGTATAATTTGAGAGTTAAGCTTTTGAAAAAAATGAGAATGTAAAAGCCACAAGTTTAGAGCTTTCTGCAACACTTCTGAATTATACTTGGTAGCAGGTACAGTGAAAAGGAGATATTTAATAAAAAAGAACATAAGAAGAGTTAGAATGAATATAAGTCTAGAAAAGAGGTGCAAGGGTTGCACACTATCGGAAGAGAGTTTTTTATTTTTTTTGTGGGGTGAGTTAGACGTGTCATGATATGCGAGACAGGACGGATCTACTGTCTCGTAGACTACGTACTAAACTACTGGGGAGCGGCAATGCGGCGGCTTTGGCGACGACCGGCAACTGACAACGCCGACGCCGACGTCGCGCCTGACTTGGAAGCTGTGTGCATCCGTTGCTAGGCGATTTTACACTTTCCCAGACCCAGCCAATATATATTATAGAATCGCGATTACTCTCATTATGAGTACAATGCACTTAGTTATTCATTCAATTATCCACTCGAAACTTATTCAATTTTTAATAATGATTCAGTGTGCGTCACGAATTAAAAATACAAAATCAATCTTTCTTGCCTTGGGAACAAATTCATTGCTTGGTATTAATGTCTGGAAACTGGAGTAAAAAATATTCATGATGTTTCGCTTTCAAAGAAAAATAATGATACATTTAATTTCTGTAAATATCTCTAAGGATTCTTAACATATTGCTTTTTATTTTCAGAAAGGCTGTCAGAAATTAAAGACGTTTAGTTTCGATAAACCAATTCGAGATACAAAAAGAGATAAATCAAAATCGTACAAATAAAATTGTCAAAAGAGAGAAAACAATGAGATTTATTTCAAAAATTAAAAGCCTTGAAACCAATTTTTATTGCACTTTCCAAAGTGAACTATACCAAATGAAATTGTTATTAAATTCTAAACTTTAAAGATTAAATTTATGTTCGAATCGTAGATATTTTATATTTTCCAGTTTTATCCGGAGTCTGAAAAACGATATTTCCTTTGTGTGAAATGGAGTAAAATACAACCTTGTATAATATTGTGTAAAATTTATGGATTTTATATTATGTGTGAAAGCGGAAAATTTTCTGTCTACTAGAATAGTTTCATCTGATATGCCATTAATTAAGGAAATTAAATAAATTTATCGAAGTTTTATTCGCTTTTATTCACACTATTTGTTTAATTTCTGGATTTATGAACTTTTGAACAATTAATAAAGAGCAAAAAGATATTTGTTTCTAATATCTGTTGAGTAAAATGAAGAAACTGAACACTCGAAGGTGGCGAGTAATTGCCTCGAAGTTATGACTCTAAAAAAAAATAATAGGTTTGTAAAAGTCAATTTCACTTCTCTTTATTCCATAGCAAAATAACTAACGTAAGAAAATAAATCATTTTCCTTATAGGGTGGAATATTTCTCTTTTATGGCAAATTTTATTCTCATGTGATATCCTCTAATCCTCAAACTCGTTTATATTTTTTAGTAACAGGCTTCACATAAAATACTTTTGCAACAGGAGATATAGGGAGATTTTTTCCCAAAATAGTGGAATAATTTATTTTCAATCAAATAAATGAAAGTACTAATTCAATAAAAAGGGTGCTTAAATGTTAAACAGAATATTTGAATTTTTAAGCACAATGGTTGAATTATCTTATAGTTTTATTGACTCATTATGGATTTAAGTGAAAATTAAAAAAAAAGAATTTCCTTAATAATAGAGGAATTCTTTTTCAAAAAAAAAAAAAAAAGGGGGGCAGGGAAATGAGGGAAGTGAAGTCTTGAGACACAAAGGAGTCTAGAAAAGAGAAAGACATTTCGTAGAAATCAATTTCCCCAGTGAGATACCCCTTGAAATTGATAAACAAAAATAAAAGTTACTGCGCAAATAAGATATTGGATAGCGAGCGTAGAACGTTTAAAGCATGTTTGTAGGACAATTTTTTTCTCAACTTATTGAGTTGAAAGGGGTGAAATAGTGGTTAAAATTCGGGAACCATCGATCGTCTAGGGATTGTGTGAGCTAGCCCATTCATACTTTGCAGACTCACTCATGCGCCTTTTCCCAATTCCCGACAAAATTTGACAAAGGCGGGAACCTCGTCGCCTTGGAGACATTCATTTCTCATGGAAAGTTTTTTGTTTCTGACGCCATCAGAAGTTTCCACTTCAGAGTGCTTACTCTGCAGAATGTGGAAAGAGATAATCGATTCTTATTACATAAAGTAAAACTCGTTACTTGGAATGCACGAAAAGCCGAAAAACAAAGTTGACCTAGCCGAGAAGCTGGGAAAACAAAGGCTCAGATTTTTTGGTCTTTTGGAAAATAGAGCGGAAATGAAAACTTGTAATGAAACAGAATATTTGTTTTCGAATATTTGTTTTCGGAGTTTTATTCAATTTTCCGAAAAACATTTTAGCGAGAAAAGCAAAAGCATAAAAGAAAAAAATAAAAGATATAAGATGAGCAGGACAGACATTCTTTTTTTATTTGGATATCTTATCTCTTCTGTTATTGTTTCCCTTCAATTTAGCAAATAGCCTCAACATTCTCCCTATAAAAGAGAAAATGTGAAATAAATTCTATTCAGTTTAACAATTCTTCAATGAAATTTCTTCGTAAAAAATACGTTTTTGGTTCATTAAATTCTCTAAAAGATTTAATTAAATTGAAAATCTTAAATAAAATGTAATTTAATGTCTGACTCCGGACTATCGTCAACATTTTTCAGCAAACGAAATAACTAAGAGTCAAATTTTCTCTCGCACAGACTTTAAGGCTAACGTTGGAAAACATCAAACGTCAGTCGATCAAACTGTGCTAATTGTATTCAAGAATTAAAAACCATTTTAAAAACGAATCTAGAAGATTTAAATCAACAGTTTTTTCGATAAGATGGTACTTTTGCCAGGTCATCTACCAAAGTGTCTCGAGGATTTCTTAAATGTGTGATAAAACTCCAATTGTATTGTGCATAAAATGATTGTCAAAATCCTAAAAGCTTAGCTTTTCAATTTCTCGTATAAGAGAAAAGAGGATTGCCAAATATGTTGAGAAAACATTTACAATAGTGGGGGTCTGCTTACGAAAATCTGAATCTCTGAGGTGCAATTTGCCAAAGGAGAACATTCTCGAGGCAGTTACATAAATCTTATTCGCATAAATTGTACACTAGTAAATCTTCCTCGAATTCTAAAATAAATCAAGCCGACGTTTCTGCTCTAAAATCCATAATCTGCACCTGATATTAAGATCGTGAAGCTAGGTTACAGATGTGAATTCGAAGCGATACCATTAAAGTTTCAGAGACTCAACTCCAGAAAACTGATTTATCAAAGTCGATACTCCATTAAAAAGTTCAAAAATCAAGAGATTTAAAGTTTATACTTTCAAAGTTTTTAAATCTTCCTCCCTTCATTACTCGTCGTAAGTTTGTTATTTGCTCGAAGGGAAGAAAACTTGAAAAAGAATTATGGTTTATGAAAAATTTTCAACTGGAGCAAATTTTCACTTCTTCCCATTTATTTTATGATTCTATAAAATTTTATCCCTAAATTGAAATTTTCAATTCCTTTATCGAACTTATGTTACAACTTTTATCATTCTGTTTTTAGACCCACTATTTTCGCGCACAAAGCAACTTCGTTCATTTGAGAGAATATCAAAGAAAACTGATTTCACGCAGTGCAGTTTACCTATTCATGCGAGCAAAATATGAATCAGGAAAGTAAAGCAGAAGGGATGAAAAGAAAAGCATGATGATAAAAATTGTGATGCTGGTTTCGAGTGAAAAGAAACTTTCTTTTCATCTTCGCAATGACTTTTTCCCACAATACAGGGAAGAGAAAACAACATAATGATAAGAGAATAGTAATAGAATCTGAATACGCAGAAGTAGAAAAGTAGACCTTTCAAAAATTTTTAATTTACTTTTTAAATTTTAGGCTCAATCTCAATTTTTAAAGCTAGAAAAATTAAAAAAAAAATAGAATCTTGATCATTGATCAGTCCCTGGGAAATATTTTATGAATTCTCACCTATCGAAAATTCGGGCTTCCTTTAGGACATTTCCTAGATTGATGTATGCGTCCAAGAAATTGGGATCAAGAGCCACAGCCTTCTCGAAGTGATGTATAGCAAGCCAGATTTCACCCTGTGCATTGAAGACGCAACCTAAGTTGCTCCAGGCGACCGCAAAATTAGGTCGTGTCTCGATAGCCTTGAGGTAGCATGCCTAGAGTTCAAGATAAAAGTTGTTAATTGAAATATTCGCGATTCTTACAGGGACGCGCCGCGCATTGCCCGTCCTCTCCTCGCCGCGCCGCAGCTTTCGAAACGTGCTCGATGAATTTTTGATCTTGTATTTCTTTTTTTGTATCTTTTTACTTTCCGCATCTATTTATTTGAAAAATTGCTCTCGCGGTCAAAGAAAAATACCAAGTTGCCTCAGTATTTCTCCACAACCATTTCAAGATCTCCAGAGACTCCCACAAAATAAAATTCATGAGATTTACCAACTTCTATCTTTTCTTTCAGTACCACAGTCAGAATGCATTCAGGAAGAAAATTGCAACATCTCAAACACATCTCTTCTTTCAGAAAAAAAATGAGCACTCTGGAGATAGAAAGATTTCCGCAATTTTGTACTGAAACTATCAATGAGGTTTGAAAGCTTTTCATAGAAAATTATCTTTGCAAGAACTGGAAATTCGTTCGAGCACAAGACGACCTGTTTGAAAAAGAAATTCTGGGAATTACTAGAAAACGTGATATTTCCTCACGCTACATACAAGTTTGTTACTCCATGATTCCATTTTCCTCAGCTGCTTTCATTTTTCAGCATTTGTCTATAAAAAAAAAAGAATAAGAGAACAATACTTCAAACAATGATTATATTTTAAAGAATCTGTATTTCCCAGAAGAGTATAGGTGTCTTTTGTCTGTGAATATCTGCAGTGTATCAGGAAATGGGCATCGGAAATGGGTTCAAGGAGTAACGAGACGCGCGATGAAAACGTCTGGATTCATGCTGATGATTCTCCGGAATGCGTCCGGTGGACTCGTCAGCACCAAATTTCTATTTTACCTTTTCTTCTTTTTCTAGAGAAAAAGAAGAAAAGTTATTTGTAGAAACTGACAATTCGCGTCGACCTGTCGCCAGAGAAAATGCGTTTTGATACCGGGCAATTAATTAACAAACGTGAATTATAATTGTAAATCTCTGCTTCGTTTTGAATCTTATGCCAATCCAAGACGCTTCAAGGAGAAAGCATGAGTGTATCGCGCGTGCTGAGAGGCGGACTGCAATATAAACATTATAATCCATACCTAAAAAAATAAAAGGGGATTATCGATTGGCCAGTCTCTAAGGGCAGTGGAAGTACCAAGGAATAAGGGAACTGAGGGTCTTGTTTTATTTTTAAAAATGCATTTAATTTATCAAAAAAAAAAAAAAAAAAAAAAAAAAAAAAAAAAAAAAAAAAAAAAAAAAAAAAAAAAAAAAAAAAAAAAAAAAAAATAAATAAATCAAAAAATATCAAAATAAAAAAAAATTGAAAAACCAATTTGTTTCTAATTCGTAATTCAACTCGAACTTATTCATTCTTAAAGGAAAAATGTTCGCTCTTGATAGAAATTCCCACCTTTCTCTTTCGCTGTAAATTTGCATTTTGCATGGTTTTTCTAGGTCTTTCAGTCCAAAGGGACATCTTTCAATATTAATAGAATTTGAATCAAATTAGCTAAGCATCTCAGAACAAGAAATGAGAGACTGATTTTTTGATTTTCTACGAGATGGAAAATTTTAAAGGAAAGTGGACGAATGGAAAATCGATCAGGATAGAGACTGGCCGCGGGAACTACTTTACCTTCAGTATACCCTTCGGTAGGTTGATGGTAGGTATGGGTCGCAAGCTCTCATAATAAACTTAGACTGAGAGACAGTGTGTTACCAAATAACCAGATTCAGATTCACCCTTTGACGAAGGAACCGGCGGAAACCAATTGCATAGCTCCAACTCTCCTTCCTAGAGTTGATCATTCAATCCACAACAATAAGACAGCTGCGTTAATCTCTTTTTTCTCCAATACTTCATCTCAACTTTCTTTATACCTAGAGTCGCGCAACTTCTTAGCACGACTTGCTACTGCTATAGACTCGTCAGCCACTTCGTACAAGATTCATACCAACTCTGTGAGGATCTAACCGTTTGCGTCAATCTTTCAGAAATATTTACCAATATCTCCATTTCTTAAAAAAAAAAAAAAAACTTTTCAAAGTCAACAATGGTACCAAATCGACAAGCTTTCAGTATCAATATACAAAAATATTCTCGATCTGGCAACACTGAGCACAACTGAAAAGAAAGATTTTAAATTACGTTAATGTGTCTTTATGTCGATCTATTCCAATGCGGAGGTTTCAAAACAATAATCTAAATTCACAGGAATCGTTGACTCTGAACGATGTAGAAGCAACAAATTTTAGACAAGGGTGTGTATTCCAAAATGAAAAAAAGTTTGCTGAAGAGGGTTTCAATCCAACATATCTGACATCTTACTCGATGAATTCTTGGAAACGAAATCTAGTCTGGGTTTCGGTCGTATGAAAACTTAGTGGCTGAGCGAGTTACAAAGTAAAAAAATAATAAAGAAGCTAACGAGTTCTCAGGAATTACTTGTACGAGTCGCAGAAAACCATCCTCGTCACCAGTTTCATATTTTCTGAGTGCAGTCATGAAGTGAATATATAAAAATCATGTTTTAAAAATGTACGTGCCATAAAAGGAAAACTTAATTCCGGTCAACTTTTTCAAAAATTTTATTTTTCATGTCTTCATAAATGCATTCAGTTTTCGCCAGCGCCGCGTTGCAGTAGACCGCTTGACCAACGAAAGTTTTAGAAGCAGCTTTGAAACTAAAGAAACTTAATAATAAATATAATACATTAAGTACTTACATGAAAATTGAACCAAACAACTTGAAATTGTATGGTCATTAACAAAATGAAAAGACTCTTTAAAAAATGGAATTGAATTTACATATATATAATTCTTCTCTATTGACAAAGAACTAAAAAAACATAAAGCAGCCAAGGGGTCTCGCGCCAATAAATACAATGTAAAACAAATGCTGTCATGTAATGTGTGAGGTGCTCTACAAAAAAAAAGATCATATAAAATTGTGTTGTAAATGAAATTAAAACTAGTCGCGCGCAGCTGATCCTATCACTTGTTTATCATTCTAAAATTCCTAATTTTTCTTCAAATTATTAGACTATTAATCATTGAATTCAAACCGGTCTAAAGTGTACGAAACAATCCCGATAATTGAAAAATAGGAAATTTTAGATAATTTATTTTTTCACGCGACAATCTTTCTCGAGAGGAATAAAAACCGATTCTTTACAATTTAATAGGATCAGCGAAATCAGGATTATTACACTCGTCGCAACTCCGAAAAATAAATATCGATGTTGCAACAAGTCGCGCACTGCCACTGTGGCTTTCATGTTGTGTCGCACAACTTGAAAGCCTCAATTTCTACAATCTTCAGTATCATTAGAAACGGAGAAAAATCTCTAAATCTCTGACCGTTTATGGAACACAGTATGCAACAATCGTGGAAAATTCTCTGAGGACAAAGACGTTATTCTTCTGCAATTAGAAATGTCACAATCAGATTAAAATTGGCAGATGATGCATGGATTCGTGTTGAATATCCGATGAACGCGCGCCGCGCATCTTAATCGCATGGTGAACAAAGACAGCTTTCTGCAAAACTGCATCAACAAACATAATCTCCAAAAATTCCTTAGAACTACATTAGCTGTTATGTGCACGATATGCATTTGCAATATGTCAAGAAAACGTCAAACTTTACCGCCAATTGTCAGTTTCTTTATGAGTCAAGTCAATTTTGTCAAACAAAAATATCGCTGGAAAGACGAAAAATTGACAAAAGTACTAATGCATAATATGCGAGGTTTTAATAGACATTGCAGTCTGATTGGCGAGCAAATTTCAACTTACCTTGGCTTCATCAAGTCTTGCTAATGCTTTCAAAAGATTACCAAGATCACTTCGCACACAATAGAGATCCTGAAATATAAAGATATAAATTATTAGGTAATTTAGATTTAAAAATTGGAATCGTTCTAACTTTTATTTTTTGAATCTTAGTATTGACGTTGTTAGTCTATTAACCAAAATTACCGGATTATATTGTAAAGCCGTCACGTAGGCTTGAACAGCTTGTTCCATATCGCCAGCAGCAACGAGAGCTGCGGCTAGGTTGATATACCCGTCGATGAAGTCAGGTTTCAATCTTACAGCATGTCGGTAGTTTTCTAAAGCCTCTTGAAGCTGTCCGCGTTCCTTATATACATTACCCAAGTTACTGTAGGCTTCCGCCAAGAGAGGATTTTGTTTTATGGCCAAGCTACTGTAGTGCGCTGACCTATAAACAATAAGATATTTTTATATTCTAAGATTTGTAAAGAAAAATTTCAATCACTTAATTTTATTGTGTCTGTAGAGCGAAAGAATGTTTCATTTTAAGCCAAAAGTACTATATAAACTTTTTGCTCTGTATACATACTTATATGTAGTTAAAATATTTTAAAAATATATTTACTTTTCTAGTCTGCGACATTGGAAATGAATGGAGGAAAGTAGTAAGAGGACTCCGGTGTTGTTTGTCTCTTGTCTCCAAAGCTGCATACAATGCCTTTCTGCATTTTCGTAGTCGCCTGCTTGGTATTCTCTGTGTGCCAACTCCAGCAAACCTGAAATCAAATTCGAAGAATTAGGAAATTTATTTTATTAAAAAGCAGAAGTGAATTCAGTTGATCTAGAAGTCTTCTGTGGATTGTTTTGCATAATAATTGTTGTAAGAATCAATGAGAAGTGAAAAAGTAAAGTTAGAATGACTGAATCACAGGCACGTAATATAGCAACCTACAAAACAATTAAAAAGGCGATACTTCGCTTATATCGTTGACGATATTATGTAAATCAAAATAAATCAATAAGAAAAAAACGAACTTTCAGTTTTTAATACGATACTAGCGTCCTCTGTCATTCCTGTTTCCTGCAGTTGCAAATTCTGGCACATATTAACGAAAATCGGGCGACCTCGGCCATTTCGCAAATCGTCGATTCCCATCTGAATTTCCTGGGCTTCATTGTTAATTAACACAACATTGTGACTTTTCGAAAAACTGTCGTAGTAAATCATGGCCAAAAAATGACAACCGTTAGCACTTCGAATTAAAATTGAGTTTCACGTTATGAAAATACTCTTCAATAAAATGCCTCCTTTATAAAAATAATCTACAATTTCTTAACAGAATATTTCTGAAAAGAAACTGAGTCTCAACAAACTATGTAAAACGATGCGAAGCAACAGTGACTCGCTTGGCCCGTCAATTGTATCGTATTGCGCCTGTCACTTTAAATATAAAATCACTCGGTAAATACGAATTTCACTATTTCACATGACGCAGATTTTTAGACTATTTCAGTTTTTATCGTCAACTGATTACGCTGTTTTTTCTGGAACATCTGTAGACACGGTGTCGTCAATCTGAGCAAGACAAGAAACCAAGAAACATTACCCCCGCTGCCCCCGCTAGTTTATTGTAGGTTATGTTAATCATTTCGAGTTTCTCCATCGACCAATCACCAGGCAGTCAGCAGGAATCATGTTCAGATGGAGGGGCAAGGGCAAATCGTCGAGTAGCATTTCTGTAAATTTCCATCTTCCCCCAGAGAATCAGGAAGTGGAAAAAGAAGGGGAGGAACGGGGGAAAAGCGCCCTTCATTGACGAAACATTTACAATATATGAATACTGACCCCATAGCTTAAATTGAAAATTTTCTTACTATTCTCCCATATTTAATCTCTGAAGATTCATATTAATGATGGCAAACAATTTTTTTTTTAAACTAAGAAAATTCAAGCTTTTAAGATTAATGAATTTTGAATGTGAGGACATTGAAATAAAGAAACTTTCATCATTATACATGTACTGTTTCAATTTTTTGAATTTAAGAAATTTCAATTTTCAAATTGAAATATTTACTATTATACAATTTCAAATTATAGTGTAAACATTAAATAATTGTAAAATATAGATTCAAGACTAAAAAGTAAAAAATGGGGGAAAAAAAAATTAAAAAGATAATATGTAAATTCAAAGTAAAGATTCTAAAGCTGAACAATCTCAAATTATATAAGTTTAATTTTAAAATATGTTTATATAACAGCAATTATTATATTACTTCACTTTATCACATAATGCACAATTCAATTTATTGTTAAATGAAACACGTGTTAAAACAATAAATACAAAACAAGAATAGAAATTTGACAGTGAATTCTAATTGAAAATCTTATTGTCCACTGTGAATATTAACTATCAAGTGAACTTAATTACCCGTGATAATGGAATCTTCCACGATGGAAGATATTTTAGTTAGAACTGACTAATCATTTAACCTAACCTCAGCAAAAAAAATTATAATATAACAATAAAATGAATAAGTATCAGAATATCAGAACCTTTAATATCTGAAGATTGTGCACGAAATAACTGCTCAAATAATTAAATAGAAACATATGAACTTATTACAAACATTAGAAACAAGGAACTTTTAGAAACTTTTTGATAATAAATTTCTCAAAGCTATTAATAATTAATACCATTATAAGATATAGAATCTCTTCCAAAAAAGAAAATTATTTTATAAATTATTTTGACAACAAGCTATACGAAATTGTTTGGAGGCGGAAAAACTGTGCTCCGCATTATTGGGGCTTTAATTGAAATTTGTTTTCAATGATCTTTGAAAATTACTTGGTCATAATTAATTAATAAAAAAATAGACAAAGAACCTTCTCTTAGAGAAAAAAATCAATTAAAAAAAGTTTTAAGAGCAGTAATAGACATAAATTAAATGAGTATACTATTAGAAAAATTAGAATTACTAAATAATAAAATGTAAATAAAACTAACCAACTGTAGACAGCTGCTGAATTTCGTTCATTTTGAGAATAACACTGGAACCACTGATTTGCTGATGAGTTTGCGACTGTTGTTGCTGTTGTGTCTGCATTGCAGCTCAGTTCAATTATGGAAAAATGTCACTCTTTAATCAATTCAAAATGTTTACAGCTGTCGCAATTTGTGGCTCGCCTCGTTTCTGCACGATTGTCTCGATACTTTTTAAACAGAGTATTAGAAATAACACAGAATAATCAATGAGAGGAGAAATAACGCGACCTCTCGTCGTCCGCCATTACAGTTTGTGATTTTGGAGTCTAATTTTAACAAAAAAAAATCCACTCAATGATTTTTCAGTACGTCGCGACGGAAACTCACAAGTATTGTAGAAACGAAGAATGAGAGATAAAGAAATGAATTTTATTGCAATGATGATTTTGCAAGGTCAATGTCGTATTCCACAAAAAAAATAGCGACAGAACGAATCAATCCAAAGCTCATTGGATGATGGTCGCACAGGTCGCGTCGCAGTGTCGCACTCTCCGCTCTCGTCTCTCACTCTCTTGCACGCACCTCGACAGTCTCGACAGCTCGACTCTCGACAGTCTCGACACCAGCAGGGCAGCAGAACACCAGTCAAGTCAAGTCAACCAGTGTTACCAGTGTTACCACTGGTTACCACTTACGGCCCCTATCCGACTCTTTCAAAGATGGCCGTAAATATACGACCCCAACTTGGTAGTACCTTAGATTCCCAACTGATGGCGCAGCTGCGCTTCAGCCCGATTTTAACATTGTGTCTTATGGGATAATCTTACAAATAATTTAAAAAAT
>JAUEJJ010000045.1:5138033-5156917 GCA_032164275.1 Synergus coniferae | reverse complement strand
GACAAAATGTTAAGGCATATATGCGACGATGAGTGTATTTAAATAGGAAAGTTCCTTCTCGCGATTTTAATTTTCTTTAAAAAATCTTGGTGTTTTTATGCATTCTCTGTAAATTTTAAAATATTTTTATACGATCTTTATATTTAAAAAACAGCAAAGCGATATATCGATAAATTTTTTTTTCTCTTAAAAATTATAATACATACCTATATCATGCAAGCTGAAGCAAGTTATGTGTCAAGTGTCAACATTTCCTTAGAAAACGAACAGGCAAAATTAAATCAAATTACAAATATTTTCGGATCTATTTATCGCTGATAAATTTTCAATGATTTTTCTTCCGTTTACTTTGCTTTATCAAAGTTCTAATATTGAAAGAATATTATTTTTCGAGGCATGTGCGGTTTAGTGCTTGATCTACTTTTCATAGGGATGTGTCAAAGAGGCTAGGGAAAAGTGATTTTTCTTCTCAGATTGAGTGCAAAACTAGGGATTTAAAAAATAATGTAAAAGGATGGTTACAAATTTGGTTGGAGGCAATAAACGAACTCTGGCAGTTTTGAAAAAGTCGGAAAACGATGAAAGTGAAAGAGAAACTCAAGGGCGAAGCGCAAACAGTTTCAGACAACAAAGTAAGAAAATTATCGCCTTTGGGGATTCCTCAGATGTTAAGAAATCTTATAAGAATTTCTGCCAACACGATAAATTTGATAAGACACCTGCTAGTCCCAAAAGTGAACGAATCCGAGATTCAAATTGTAAAGGTGAGAAATTAACAGCGGTAAATTAAATTAATTAACAATTTTAAATTAAATTTACATTACATTAAATTTTAATTAATTTAATTTAAAAACAAAAATCTTTTAGGAAATTGTCCACACGGCGAAGCCGATCCCGAAGCAAATAAAGGCCAAGAAGAGACATTATCGAAGGCGAAGAAGAAAAAGAAAAAAAGGTAATTAATACGAATAAATAGTTGAATATTATAATATAATTCAAATTTTTCACTAAACTTTCATGCATCTTGAAAAGTTATCACCCGAGTAGGGAGGTAAACAACGACTATTTTATCACGTCTATGAATTTTTAAGAAATATTTTCTTGATTTTAATTTTGAAAATTGCACAAATTAGTCATTTATTCTTTGATTTCATTATACAGGTGTTTAAGTATCTGCACAAGTAATTGTAAATACGAAGTAGTTAGACGAGTGGCTGCCAGATTTGGCATGAGAGAGGTAACAGAAGACAGTAGTTGGAATCTTTATTGGACTGATTTGAGTGTAAGCATCGAGAGAGCCAAAGATATGAAGAGGTTTCAAAAAATCAATCATTTTCCCGGAATGACAGAATTGTGTAGGAAGGATCTTCTAGCCAGAAATCTGAATCGAATGTTGAAACTCTTCCCTCAGGATTACAACTTTTTCCCAAAAACCTGGTGCTTTCCTGCAGAGTAAAACTTAATTGCATTATCTCAAAATATTTATTAATTAAAGCAAAGTATTGTCTCGTGAGATATTAGAATATCAATTATTAATAATTGATAAAATAAAATTGATACTTTTACAGTCTAGGGGAAGCAATGGCTTACGCAAAAGTGCGTCGATCAAAAACATTTATCATTAAGCCGGATACAGGATGTCAAGGCCGAGGAATTTACCTCACTAAAAATTTAAAGGATGTCAAGCCTTATGATCGATTAATATGCCAAGTGTATATTTCTAGGGTATTAGTTCCTACTATTATAAAAGAAAAATTAATTTAATAATTGAATTAATTATTCTGAACTTCTTTATATTAATAATTAGTTCATACGCTTCTTTTTTTGTAGCCTTTCTTGATAGACGGTTTCAAATTCGACCTCCGAGTTTACACTTTGATAACGTCGTGCGATCCTCTCAGAATTTATATTTACAATGATGGACTGGTTAGGTAACTTATTTTTAGCATCGCAAATATGAGAAAATAAGACATTGATCAATATTTATTAATAAGTGTAGCGGATTTTCATTTTGAAATATTTTTATCTTATTACATATATATATAATTATATATATTATATATATATTCTTTTTTTTTTTTAGATTCGCTACAAGTCGATACAAAGAACCAACAACTCACAATACATCAAACGTTTTTATGCATTTGACCAACTATGCAGTTAACAAACACAGTCGAATGTTTGTTGTCGACGACGAAGTTGGAAGTAAGAGGTTCGATTTTAAATTTGAATTTTTAAATGTAAAATACACGATAAATCACAAATATGTAGTTTTAAACATTTGGATATTTTCCCAGGAAAATATCAACGTTAAACAAGTGGTTAAATGTTAAAAGTGTGAACGTAGAAGAACTGTGGACCAAAATTGATGAAGTTATTGTGAAAACTGTGTTGGCTGCTTATCCGATTTTGAAGCACAGCTATCACACTTGTTTTCCAACTCATGATTTAACTTACGCATGTTTTGAATTATTGGGCTTTGATATTCTACTCGATTGGAAACTAAAACCATATCTTTTAGAAGTACAGTACCTATTTATACCATTATATTAAACATTTTCAACAATTAAAAGTAAACAATCTATATCTGTGGTCTAGACCCCACTTTAAAAGTGTCTCATGATTTTTTTTCTGAAAAATAAACACCAGGTTAATCACTCTCCAAGTTTTCACACGGATGCTCAGATAGACAAAGATGTCAAAGAATCTCTGTTGATGGATACCTTCGAGATGTTGAATCTACAATTGTGCGACAAAAGGAAAGTTATGGAGGAGGACAGAAAACGAATTAGAGAAAGACTGCTACAAGGGATCAATAATAATAAAGAGACTAAGTAATTTTCATAATTTAAAAAATTATGTAATTTACTTTTTTGAGAAATGTTTTCAAATTTGAAATGATTTTATTATTTTACAAGTAAATAATAAATAAACTGCATATCTCATTTGTTGAAATAATTATGCAAAATGTTTATTTAAAATAGTGAATTGATTACACGCACAGTTTAAATGAAACTACGATGGACCAAATGAAAACTGAAAAGGACCCAATTCAAGTTCAACAGAAGTGGGAGGACGAACATATGGGTAATTTCAGGCGAGTTTACCCTGGACCACAGAGCGAGAAATATGATCCGTTCTTTAAACAAACTGTCACATCTATGTTTCAAGATACAGCGGCTTCAAGGGCCCGAGAAGAGGCTTCAAAACTTCAGCGAGAAGAAACTGATGTAGACACTTTTTCAATCTTTATTTTGTGCGTAGCGTATAATTTTTTTATATTAAGTGAATATTCATTTTCGAGTTTTTATTTTAGATGAGAATAAAAGAAGAAGAGAACAAAAGAATTGGCGGAAAATGGAGTGAATATAAAGTCGGTCCAGAAAGTCCAGCATCGAAGAAATTAAATTGCACACAAGAAAGGATTAAATCAGTACCAGTAATAAGAAAGCCGCCGGTAGTTATTTAAATTAATTTAAAATTCTATCATAAAAGAGAAGTTGCATTTTTTACATATTTAATTGTAAGGGTTAAAAATTAATTGAATTTACAGATTAGAAAGTCAACGCCGCCAAGATCGCCTCCTATTATCCGTAATAATCTTTTCTCTTTTGAACCCGAATTCATATCTGAATCTGAGGAAAGGGAACGTGTTACTGCAATGGCTCACAGAGATTTTTTGATCAAAAGTTACGGAATTTTGGAACAGATCTATTTATCAATGAAGAAAAATGGTGTGCTGCGAACTACTGATGAAAGGAAATATGCTTTCTATGGTAAACTTGGATGTGTTAGTGAAATTATGAGTAATAATTTAATACAGAAATCAAATTTTTCATATCAAAACGGAACTTCCGTAACAAAATCAAAATACACTGCTGCAGATTAATGTACTTCAAAAAAGTGACTAAAAGTGACTTGCAAAAAAAAGTGACAGTACCCTGTTAATTGTTGATAATTGATACAATTTACCGAAAAGAAGCAAACTGATTTTTTTTTCTTTTACAGAGCGAAAAAACTGGCAATCCTAGAGAAGAATGTAATTTCAATGATTGTAAGTTCGTCATCACTGAAATAACTTTTTAAAATACTAGTGGATTATTTTTTAAGAGATTTTAGAATATTTTGTAGAATTTTAAAGAAATTCATGCAATTTTAAAGGATTTTTTAGAAATTCTAAGGATTTTAAATGCGAAATTTTGAGAAATTTTAAGAGGTTTCTAAAAATTTCGTTACATGATCTTTTTCATTCATTCAGACTTGAAAGTAACTTGCAACGAAATTCCAATTTACACAAGACCAAATATTCCCAAGAATCTGTGGATTGAGGACTCAAATTCCGAAGACCGAGATGCTCGAATTACAAAAACGCACTTAGCGCGAACCCTTTCCAATACTGCGAGACTTCACGCGATTGAAAAAAGAGATAATTACATTGTCAAAGAAAGAACATTTCAACTTTAAATAATAAAATTTTTCTGTTTTTTCTAAACGATAATACTTATTTCCTAATTAAAATGACCTTAAACTTCTTGTCCAAAAAATATAAAGATAGTTTATCTTTAAGCACAAACGCAATTGAAAATACAGTATATGGATGTATATGTATAACAACTTTTTATTGCTGATATATATTTTTTTGTATTCACATGATAAAAAATAAACTATGAACAATTTTTTGCATGTCATGATATTTCCGTGCTGTGTTCGTTTGAATTTTTAAAACGACTTATGTTGAGTAGTTTCTACTTCTTTGTTTACATAATTTATATGTATCTTAAACCATGTTTGTAATTCCTATATCTTTTATAATATCTTTTCATTACATATTTAATTACCGATATTTTTGCCAATTGATGAACTAAATCACGTTCACTGCACTACAAAAGAAAAATTAGCAATGGCGAAATAGAGAATTTCACATAAAATTAAAAGAGAAAGGAAAGAGTGAAACTTTCGTATTTTATGTGTGATAACATTATCTTTATAGTTAAATATAAAAGTCATATAATTTACAAGTGAAATAAAGTGTTTTATATGTACATCAGCGAATTTTGTTGCAGCAGCGTCGCTTACATTTATCTTCAATTTCCTGGCATTAGTTTCAGATAAATAGTTATCTTAAAACCATAACGTAATAAATACTATCAGTACACAATTTAGACTTTTGACTGTTACAAATCGGTAATATCGTTCGCTCTTTAATTACAGATTGCAATAATAAAGTTACGCCAATAATGAAAATGATAAAAAAAAAATTTGAAAAAATTGTCAAATGCATCTAACGATTATATTTACATGTTTTATTAAAATCGCGGCACTGCTTTCCCAATTTAGGTATCTCTATCAAAAGATTTTCACGTCCTTTTATGACAATATACCATTAAGTCTAAAATAACAAACCATCCATTAATCACTATTTACACAAAGTTACAGCTACCTAATAATTAATTTTCTACCAGACCAAAAAATAATCGTGGAGAAGAATAAGATGACCCTGAAATGTCTTTCCAACATTTCTTTCACTTTTGAGAAATAAAGTTGAAACCACTTTTGTACATCATTTACAAAACTTAATATTTAAAAAGATTTCATAGTTTTAGAAATTACATATTGTAAAAATATGTATTTTGTTGACAATAATTTATTGCAATCGAAAATATTGCATATGTAAATTCAAGGGAAAAATTTTCACTGGAATTATCATAAATAATAATAAAAATTCTTCTAATTTTATAATAATCAAATCATTTTTGATTCATGTAAACAATTTTGTCTCTTTTTTATACAATTTCAAAATCGTATATATTTCCAATGTTTGAGTTGATTTTTCGCAATTTTTCTGGACGAGAAAAAAATAATGGAAAGACAAAACAAGTAATAATAATGATATTCTATTCGTTGTAATACTAATATGAGCATTATGCAGTAAATAATCCTGTTACTCTTGTATAATAATTGTTAGAAACGCACAATTAAAGTATTATGATTGGTATAAACGATAAACAGAAATAAAACTATACAACCACGGACTCTCTTAACTTCTTACTAGCTGCCGAAGGTAATCGGAGACTATAATATTTTTTTTGTTAGATTTACTCTTTTGCTAGTGTTCTGGATATTCAGTATTGAGATTGTATTAAAAATTAATATTTATGGCCTTCAATCTTCATAAGCACACAATAATAAAAGCACAATGAATTCTTTCCACTTGCGTATTTGTAATAAAATAGTGACTTACAGCCAAATATTACGCATTTTCTGAACGAAAAAAAATTTACTATTTGTCACTTATTATTATTT
Organism: Synergus coniferae; assembly: GCA_032164275.1. Classification (NCBI taxonomy): domain Eukaryota; kingdom Metazoa; phylum Arthropoda; class Insecta; order Hymenoptera; family Cynipidae; genus Synergus; species Synergus coniferae. Next base: position 5,150,614 of record JAUEJJ010000045.1, on the reverse strand, counting down.
TATAAAGTGAAAAGAAATTTAATTTTTTTAAAATTGAATGAACATTATTATATTATATGAATAATAATAATAATAATAATAATGATAATAATAATAATAGTAGCAATAGCAGAGCAATAGTATGTAATACAAAAATGAGTATAAAGTGAAAATTGACAAAATACATATAGACCTGATAGAAAGTGCAATTGAGGACTCTGTGAAATAACCACGGTATAAAAAAAAAATTGCCAATTATATTTTTTCTTAAGTTTATAGTTTTATTTTAAGATTCAGAGAGGTCTTCAGAACAACTTTTGCCTGAATCAACAATAATTGTACTGTTACAATTACGTATATACGAGTATAGAGTTGATGGGTTCCTTCAATTTGTAAAATTGGTCTTGCATCTCGAAATTGTTAATTAATGCACCAATTGTTGCTGATATCAACATGTAATATTCCCACGAGCTCCCATTATTATTTTCAATCAGCAATTGGTGCATTAATTAATACCGTAATTTTGATTTTTTGAAACGGTTTTTTTAAGTTAAATTTTTTGTGAAAAATGTCGAAGCGTGCTAATTATAAAAATTATGACGCTGATTATTTTACACACCATCCAAATTTTTTGTTCCTTCTCCAATCATATTTAAATGAAAATCAGAATATAAATTTATACGATTCAGTAAAATGTGAACACATTATGCGGAATGTATTCCAAATAAAAGGTAAAAAAAGTCGGGCTGAATTTAATACTGTGTGGGAATATGTGATGGGATTTGGAAGTATTGAAGCCTTCGTAAAAATTCCTGCATATCGATTATCACCACACGTGGCGATGTTAATATTCATAAAGACGTAGTTATATTTTAAAATGTATGAGTATCCCTAGCGAAACCCTTACCAAAAAACCTTATAGGTTTTATAGGCTTATAATGATTTTCCTATAACGTTTTTCCTATAATTATCATCCTATAATCGCGAAAAAATTATAGGAAAATCATTATAAGCCTATACTGACAAACACGCAGACTGTGCCGTATTAATAAAAAACATCTACAATTCATAGAAACGTATTACAGTGACAGAAAAGAGACATTGCATAAGAATAGAAGTCTGATAAAAATAATCACAAAGTGTTTTCTGTAAGTATTTGATTATTTTATATTTATAATAATTTGTACTAACATTTCTTTTCTTTTCCAGAATACAATTTTATACTAATAAGGTCGAAGGCTGCAACGAAAGGACAGTTGTAGAACCTATTCTGGATGAAATAGACCCTGACGTAGAGGACGAAAATGGCGACGGCGAAAGCGGCGACGGCGACGACGATAGCGGCGACGACGACGACGACGACGCAGTCAAGGACGACCATGCTCAACATGGCCACCGGGTAATGACAACTTCCAAATCAACCCTCTTCCCATTGTTACGCCCTTCTCCCATTCCGTTAAGGCTGATGGAATTTTAAAGAAAAAGCCGTCAAAAACTGTCAAAATCTGTGAAAAGTCACGCATCTTTCATATATAAATTTAGTCTAGATATTGAAGGCAAAAAAGGGAAAATTTCACTTTTTTTGGTAGCACACAGAGGGAAGACGAACTCTAAAATTTTCGTTAACTCACGAGTTTTTTGAGAAAATAATGAAATAATAATAATAATAATAAATAATTATTATTTCCTCAAAAAACTGGTGAGTTAGCGAAAATTTAAGAGTTCGTCTTCCCTCTATGTGCTACCAAAAAAATGAAATTTTCCCTTTTTTGCCTTCAATATCTAGACTAAATTTATATATGGAAAGTTGACAGAATTAGAGTTTTTCTACACTGATGGCTTTCATTTTCAAGTCATATTTAATTTTGTTTTGCAGGAAGACCTAAATCTAGATGTCTATAACCTGCCGAGTTCGAGTGGGCTTCAGCCTCCGACCTCACGACAAGCTGTCAACATGGTTGTACAGCAGCCACGGGAAGAAGTAAACATTAATGTTTACAACCAGCCGAGTTCGAGTCGGAGTCCTTCTCCTTCTCCTCCTCAAGCCGCACAACTGGTTGAACAGGTCAACCTCCTAATCAATCAACCGCAGGTAAGTAAATATTAAATTTCTGTCAAACGAAATAAGGGGCCCCTCATTTCCTTTGATATATTAACCTTATTTATTAATTGTTTTCTTTTATTTACTTTTGCAGGAAGACGTGAATGTTAACATTTTCAGTCAAACTTCTCAACAACGTGGAAGGGGACGAGGAAGGGGACAAAGGAGGGGTCGAGGAGGAAGATGGGTTTCACATAGTAGATTGGGCCTACAAAAAAATAAACTTGTGTGGGCAAAATATTCCAATTGGGGATATTTGCCTGGTAAAACGACTTCTAATCCGGGCAATGGTTATGTCTATGTTCGGTTTTATGATGGCACACAAAAATCATATAGGATAAGTCTGTCAAATGTTATGATGTTTAATGTTGCAACAGTTAATGAAATGCGTGAAAGATCAAACAGAAGAGAGATATATGATGAATATATACAAAGGATGGTATATAACCAAAGTAATGAAGAAGCAGAAAGACGACGGAGCGAAAGATATGAACAGCAAAATATAAGAGGAATTCAAAGGCCTTAAAAAGACTTGTTTACCGTCAGGGTTTAAAATTGTTTACCGTCCGTGTTCAAAATTGTTATATAAATATATTATATAAATATGAAAAAAAAAATAATACAGCACATAGATTCATGTGCCATATCAAAATAATAAATTTATGAATATTTATCAAGTGTATTTCATTTATTATACCACTCCTTCCTTAAAATTATTTTCTTCCTTTCATGTGTTCTGTATTATTACGATAACATATATATGGACCAATTGTCAGGAAATTGTTAATTAATGCACCAATTGTTGCTGACAGCAACATGTAATATTCCCACGAGCTCCCATTATTATTTTCAAGCAACAATTGGTGCATTAATTAACAATTTCGTGATGTAATGCCAATTTTACAAATTAAGGGGACCCATCAACTCTATACTCATATATAAGTAATTGTAACAGTACAATAATTGTTGATTCAGGCAAAAGAATTTCAAAACGCGACTTACTCAAATTTAAAAAAAACACCGCTTATTAGAGTGTGTCGAATTAATATCAACGAACAGATACTGGCAGACTGAACTTTTCTGATTCAAGATTGAGTCGTGAATCAGAAAAATCTATTTTCGAGCATAAATCTATTTGGTGTGCGAACCATTCTTTCTTGACTTACTCATCAATCACGATTTGTAACGATACCCTAAGTTTTCAACAAGTTAAAGCTAGAAAGTTATTAACAAACAGCATGTGTCTGTAACGTAATGCGCGTGTGCTCAATGCTCATAGTTTGTAATGTGTATATCGTAGGCCGTTCGGAAAATTCGAGTTTTTAATTAACTACCGGATTTTTAGAACGATCTACGACATGTATATTTCTAACAAAGTGTAACTCACGCGTCGCAAGTACGTCGCTCCAAACAGTGTTATGGCTTGAATTTAACCAAAGGTATGTTTTTTGTCTGTAAGCACTTATCACACACCCATTCTGCGTAAACCTCTTGCGTTAACAGTTGGTATGCAGCTTCTGAGAGTCCTGTGCAACCTCTGAAATAATCGAGTTTTATAGGAAATTATTTCATAATATATATTAAATAATCACTGAAAAAAATAAATAGTTGGATCAACGATTTTTTTAAATTTGACGGCGACCAGAAGTAAACTCCGGGCCTTTTAATTAAATTCCTGGTCACCCCGCATTTATTTATTTATTTTTATTGTTTCTTACAACCATTTTATTGGTTGATGTAATTATTCTTTTTATTAGAATAAACAGAGTAGTAACATCTAATATAATCTTCTGAACTATTTATTTTTTTCCAATGATATACTTATTTATGAGATACCTACATTAAATAGATGTTTGCTGATTTTTCTTACCTGTGAAACCAAAAATTACAACCAGATTCACAGAGAATTGCTTGGTCGTTATCATGTACTTCTTTGTGACAAACTCCGCATGGATAGATCGGAGGAGCGTTAGGATTTTGTGGATTAAATACCATAGGTTGATCAGGAGGGTAAATCTGTAATTGGGAAAAAAAAAATTTATTTTCCAACAAAATGATGAGAGTTCATTTGCAAACCGTCATATTAAAAGACATTTACGAAACTTACTTTTCCAGCAGAGACTGGCATAGGCTTAGGCCCCATTCCCGGTGGGCCTTGAAATCCATGAGGTGGTCCTCCCATGGATCCTCCCATGTTCATTGGATGTCCCATTGGAGGTCCGCTTCCCATATTGCTTGACATATTACCCAGAGGTCCTCCCATATGTCCCATTTGATTGTGGTGACTGAGATTAATATTCGACATAGTATTCATGGGTCCCATGTTCATGCTATTGATTTGATTTGGACCACCCAGATTCATATTATTAGAAACCATTGAACTCATGGTAGTCATGGGCCCGTTCATAGGTCTTCCAAGATTACTAAGATTATTCCCCATATGATTTGGATGATTAGGATGATTTGGGTGATTTTGAGATCCATTATGACCTAGTGGACTATTAACATTGTTCATTGGAGGTCCGTTTAATGGACTGTTAGGCGGTAAATGGCTATTCATGCTATTCATATTCATAGGGCCGTTGGGCATATGATTAGATCCTCCCATACTGTTCATAGGTGACCCTAAAGATCCACCCATTGGACTTCCCATACTATGACCCATGTTGTTCATCGGACTTCCCATGGGACCGTTATTCATACTGTTCATTGGACTTCCCATTGGTGGTCCACTCATCTGCGAATTTCCCATATGACCCATATTCATATGATTGTTCATTGAGTTTATCTGTCCGGGTGGCATATTGGGACCCATATTATTCATGGGACTCAATCCACTTATCGGCGGATGGTTCATTGGAGACATACCACCCATATGATTCATGTGATTCCCCATGGGAGAGTTGCCCATTGGACTCATGTTGCCCATGTGTTGAGGCATCATGGGGTTCATTCCACCTATTGACGACAGTGGGCTCATCCCTCGCATCGGTGGTCCACCCATGTGATGGGGGTGGTGAGGATGCATGTGAGGTGGGCCACCATGCATCATAGGATTTTGGGAGGTTTGGGGGGGAGTGTCATCGAAAGGATTACTCGCTACTATTGTGTCACCATAGCCGGACAAAGGAGGAGGTAATAAATCCTAGAACAGAAAGGAAATGTACATTTTTTTACGATTATTAAGTAAAAATATAGAAAATAGAAGTAAACTGATAAAAGCTTTCACCTTAGACATTTAATATATAACTCTTGGCCACAAATTGTTAGTGCTTTTATTATTTTAAAAATGTATAATTTTGAAAAATTGATTTTTCAACCGTCTGCAAATTGAATGTATGAGAGTTTTTATAATATTAAAAATTATTATTTAAATTAGTTTTATATAAATAAATATTTTTAAAAAATCAGCAAATGTATTAATATTAGGGATCATTTAATTAATTATTAATGCTTCCTCTATGAGAAAACAAATTGCTCATTGAATGAGCACAAAAGTTGATACAACTTCATAGTTTTTTTTTTTATTATACTACATAAATTTTGTAGTCGTCAATAAAAATGCTTAAAAACGCAATGTATGCAGCGACAACGAAATAACAAAATCTTATCTTATCTCATACAGTGAATTACGTACGATTTTTATGGTAACTTTTATCCCAAGAATGATATTTTATTCCCATTTTTGTTTATCTTGTATAATGGAAAATAGAATTAAAGTCTTCCCGTATTTGTTTCCGTTTTAGCAAGTTAATAGTTATCTCTATTAAAATAATCTGTCTCAATTTTTCACCGATCTCTCAATTATTTTTTTAAATGTTAATTCTTTTTGACAGAAATTTTCAAAACTCCCCCACGTTTTTTCAATTTTTTATGCTAACTATTTTTGGCCTTTTTTCACCTGAACAGATGGAGGTTGTTGAGGTTGTTGCTGAGCAACGTTGGCATTAGTCCGTCGCTTTTTCTTAGGATTGGCACCAGCAGGAGGCGGTGGTGGAGGATGAGGGTGAGCTGTGGGTTCTGGATGAGGTGCACCAGGCCCCATTCCCATACCCATTCCTCCTAAAGGCATCCTTGCGAACGGAGGCATCCCTGCAATATTGTGGCTCATCTCCTTCTATTCTCCTTTCCTTTTTATTTTATCATGCCTTTTCAGTAATTCAGTGGCTTTGTTGATAACACGATGTACTTAGACAACTGAAAAAATCATAATACTAAGGTTGATATAATAATTTCTAAGCAGTTTAACCTTTATTATTCTAATTATATATAGATTAGAGTTTCCTACATAATGCAACATGAGAATACCTACTTCAAATACATCGAAACTAAAGTAATAAATGTTCACTGATCCAAAAATATTGACTTATTTGTGTAATATTATCAAAGCAAAAATTCAATTAAAATTCAATGACATCGACTGCTTTCCCACAACACTCTTTTAAGATTTGAATTTCATAAATCTCATCAGTACTTCATGCTTTTTTTTTCCTAATTTGTCCTCTGAACATTATCCTCCCAACTTTATTAATTATTAATTATTTTATTAACTTATATAGCTACGCAAGTAATTTTTCTTCATCAACATTTTTCGTAATCCTATTTAAAAAGATATAGTTTTTAATATTCTGGTTTTAATCCAGACTAAAAAATAATGTACCAGAAGTTTTGTATTTTCTAATGAACGAAATATTTTTTCCTAATTCTATTTTATCCAGAAATATTATTCCAACTAAAAACAGCATATAAGCATTGCAAGTTTCTTTCATACAAAAGTATTTTTAATACAAATGAATTAATAATTTTTAAACTGCTCCTAGTTTAAAAGTGTATGGTTATATCTCAGCGTTTTCAGATATTTTCCTTGGTATTCAACAGGATTTCAGGATTCATATTTCTAAAGAACATAAATTGAAAAAACTAAGTATCTTATTTTTCTTTCGAGCCGACCTTATTTGCATTTTGATACAGAAGCAAGAGAAACAAAAAACAAGTACATACACGATTAATCTGCATCGAGAATCTGACGCTTCGATGTGTAGGTTAGTTATGCATATAATCTCGCATATAAATATAAATAAGTCGCGATTATCGATAATTCTTCTCAACCACGAAAGCGGATTGTGTGAAAAAAACTAGGGAACTCAGTCGAATTGCAAGAAAGCTGCAAAGCCCTGTACCTCTGTAGTAAATTTAAAAAGAAAAGCAAAATAAGCATCCTCCGATGCCAGATCCCGGAACCAACCTAACCTACAGATTTTTTATAATGTATTGGCATAGTAAATCGCAGTCAGCGCTCTCTCACTAAAAAAAAAAATAAAACTTTAAAGTCAAAGATTTTTCGAATACTCACGGGACCATTTTACATCGCCACATAAGTGCCTATACATTGTTCTTCTGTATTTCGGCTGGACAGTTACCATGAATTTGTGTGTTATCCTCTTAGCCAAGCTTTTATTAGTTAGGAAGCTTTCCACAGTCAATCATGGTCAATCACATGTTTCTCGTGAGCACAAACTCAGAAAACTAAAAAAACTTTAAAAGAGAACTCGGAAAACTCGCTTAAAATCGGGAAAGTCACAATTTTAGGAATTTATTTATTAAGATTAAAATGCACGCCAGGTCGCCATTGCGTGCAGTATTGTCTGATGAACCATTCCTTCATCCTTGGAGTTTGTATGCATTCAAAGATCATATTCGAAATTGAAAAATTGTATTCTCGACTGCAACGCAACGACGTCATGCTCTACGTACTAACATAATTTTGGCGCGAAATTTGAATGATTGAAATTCAAATTGTTTAAGTAACAATTTGGATAATTTTTTATTAAATAATTTAAATAGTACTCTTCAATAAACGTAAATTCACTATTTCAAGCGTGTTCAAAAAGCTAAAACAACACGAATTGTGAAACTGTACTGAAATGTATGTACTTAACAAGAAAAAGAGTAGAAAGTCAATTGTACTCAAAATGTAGTACTCACTTACTCAAATTTCTGTAATTTTACTTTTTTTATCCAAACTTAGTAATGAAATTTCATTAAAAAATTGCAATATAAATAAATTTCGATCGTTTTTTATAAAAGCAATTTGAACTTTCCCGCCGAAAAATGCAGTGTCGCCACGAACGAAAAAAAATTTGCATTTGTAACATATGTACATATAACATATATATGTATGTATGTATGTATTGGCAAATTTTCTGTCGTCTGCTCACGTTTGCTCTAGTGGGTGTGAGTCGGTGTTCAGTGCGTGCTTCCATAGACGCATAATTTAGATTATTTATTAAAAAAATCTAGTTCAATCACGCCAAAATAAATATTTAGGCATCGAATTTCGTGTGTGCCGTTTTAGATTGCGAATTTCGAATTATTTTTACAAGAATATGCTAAAAGCTCTTGTTCCTATTCCTATCCTCCACCGATCGTTCGCGCTTCTCGTGTTGATAAGCATTTGTCAGGTAATCGGCAGCAAAAATTCTAAAGCTAAATTAAATAAGGAAGATTTGCATTCTATTCAACTTCCACCATGTGCTGCTTGCAAAGTGCTTATCCAGAGTTTCAAGAAGGTGAGCTACTTTTGTTTATATTTTTCATAAATGTGTAAGTTTCATAGGGATGACATCTTCCAATCAAAAGCTGACACGTTTTGAGTTTTGGAAAGTGATGTCAACACTGATTTCAAATTCATTTCAATTCTTGGAATGCCATTTCGGACAATATTGTTTCATTATTAGGCCGATTTGTATATCAAAAAATATATTCATGATTCTTTTTATTCTTTGTGAAAAATTTATACAGATTGTTAATTTATGTGCATAGACGAAACAGATGTTTCAGTCAATTAATCACTAAAATAACGATTAGTATTTTAACTTTTATAATGAAATTCAATGAAATAATTTTTTTCAGGGGATGGAGTCTACGAGTCGTGGAAAATTCGAAGGAGGCGACAGTGCTTGGGAAGAAGATAAATTAGGTTCTTATGCTCGCAGTGAAGTGCGATTAATAGAAATTCAAGAACAGATTTGCAAGGATGTGGAACGTGGTAAAAGACAATGTCAATCTCTAGCTGAAGAGCTAGAAAGCGTTTTTGAAAATTGGTGGTTTAAAAAACAAGAGCGACATCCAGATTTATATACCTACGTGTGCATAGAAGAAACAAAAACTTGTTGTCCAAAAGATCATTTCGGTCCAGATTGCGAAAAGTGCCCAGGTTTTCCGGACAAAGTTTGCAATAATAATGGGAAGTGTAAAGGTTCAGGCACTAGAAAAGGAAATGGCCTGTGTTCTTGTGATAAGGGATATACTGGCTCTGAATGTTCCGACTGTGATACGGGATATTACCAATCATATAAGGATGACAACAAGTTGTTATGTTCCATCTGTCATTTCGCATGTGGTAATTCATGTACTGGTCCTGGTCCCAGGAATTGCATTAATTGCTCAAAAGGATGGCAATTTCTGGAAACCCAAGGATGTTTTGATATAAACGAATGTCTTCTGAGCGATAAACAATGCAAGGAAAATCAGTTCTGTGTTAACGAGGAAGGCAGTTATAAATGTTTAGGTAAATCAATTACAGTTTCGTTTTAAGAAAAGTTAATTTAATTAACATTTTGTTTTAAAATATCAATACTTCTTTCTTTGCAGAATGCGATAAATCCTGCAATGGATGCAATGGTGATGGACCAGACATGTGTATCAAATGTGCTGAGGGACATCACATGAAGGATAACTTTTGCATAAGTATGTGTTTTTTTATTTAAAAAATTTAGCCGTCAATATTTTTTACCAAATGTTTTACAAATAATTTACGTTTTTTTATTTTATTTTTTTATTATTTGATAGGATTTCTTTGAGCTTAAAATAAACCCAATATAAACTTTAGTGAGAGGAAATTGTTCGCGAAAAACTCACGAAGTAAAAAGTTAAAAATTATATATTTTCAAAATGTAATCGTCAGTCAGAATTGAACAATTTCTGATAGGCACTTGAAAATAGAAATATTTAAATTCGAAACGATGATAATTTTGAATTCCTGTGGAAGCGTTTAAGATGTACAATTCAACATTCTTAAAATTCTGTGATTCAAGGAAACCCTGAATAACTATAAGAGAATTGCAGTAACTGCATTACACCGATAAAGTGTGTACCTCTAGTTTTTAATTGATATGTCCTAAACTACAAATTTTAATGGGCATTTTTGATTATTTTTTTATTTAGTTTTCTTTCTCTATGATTAGTTTTCATACTTTTGTTGTTTCAGCTCCAAAAGTAGAAATAGAAAGCTTAAAAATAAAATAAAACGAAAGTTTAAATATCAATATATTTACAGATTCGGATATACATGGGAGAAAAAAGGCAGAAAACATTTCTCGATATATAACGTACTTCGGGCTCGTCGTGGCTACATGTATTATTTTGCAGCGGAATTTTTATGCAGCGAGTTTCATTGGGTTACTCGTAGGCCTTTACATCTCAGTTTCTGAGTATATGATAGCTAACACTGGCATTCAGGATTCAAGTACAAATTTCGATATTTTAGGATCAGCCACGTAATCGTTAGTCTTTAAGTAGGAAATTTCGTATATTTATATTGCCAAATTGTGTTATTAATGTATACAAAACAGATCATCTCAGAAATAGCAATGTTACATTTATTTATAATAGAAAATCTTTAAAACTTTTTTTAGAACTAACTTTTATTTTTCTGATGTTGAATGAATCAATCGATATCGTACACAATGTTTTTGACTATCTCTAATTGAGATAATCTGTTAACAATGAAATTTGCTCTAGCATTGGTTAATTTCGAACAATTATATAATCAGCAATTGTTCAGTACTAATCAGCACTTTTTTTTCATTCTTGTACACAGCATTTTATAAATATATACAATCATGTATATAGTTTGTGATTCATTATTTTCAACTTACTACAAATGTAAAAGATGCTGTTTAAAAAAAAGTGTGTGATATTTGCATATGAGTTTAGTGTTAATTTAATTAATTTAATTAGAGTAAAGAATGGCGTCTTTACATTATTTCTTTGTGAGAAAGTAAACTAGGCTCAGTATGTATTTAACTATATATTTATATGTCAAACGAATGATGGCTGAGGTTTGATGAATTTTTAAAAGCACCCAGTATATAAGATTAAGTGATACTTTACTATAAGAGCAATTTAGTTTCTATAACTTTATGCTCGCAATAATAAATACTTTTTCCTAAAGCTGTATCGTTTCGTACCTCAGTCTGTATGAAACGATAGTAAATGGTTTTGTTTTAGAAAAAAATATGTATTATTGGGAACGCAAAGTTTGAGAAACTAAATTTGCTCTTATTGTAATTACTCCATGCCCATAAGAACAGATATTTGATTAAATACTGGGTTTCTTTGATGCTCAGGAATTTTCTAAGAAGATTCTAATTAATATTTCTATCATAAAGAAAAAATCAGATTTAATGATTGAATGCTTCGACCAAAGTTTGAAGATAAGGGGTGTAATATACAATTAAAATAGAACTTTTAATCTGTGAGTTTAGACTTACATTTTCTTTCTACAAGATTCTACAATTTCGTTTAGAAGACATGAAATTAGTGTCAGACTCCTAAATTAATTTTTCTTCGATTTTTTATTAAAGGGGCAATACAAAACATTGATACAAAAAAATATTATATTATATTTTTTTCAATAAAAAATAGAATATTATTTTTTGTCTTCACCTGTACTCAAATTTAACCTGCACTAAGAAATTTAATTTTGGAGACGTATTGTATAATTTTTACCAGGATTAAAAGAGTCGATTCAGTTGACCATATCATTAGATACTCAGTTTGTCAGCTTGTATTTCTTTTTTCATGATGATGCAGTGCTTTTATATTTAATCATATGAAATAATCTCTTTAAATTGTACTGGCATAAAATTTAAATCTTTCATAATAAAAGTGTTTGAAAAAATGAGAGTGAATTATGTGATAGTAAAATTTTGACTATGCATTCTTTTGTTATAAACAATTACGAAAAGCAAATTGTAAATTACATACATAAAAGATTTGAGGCGCAACAAGTCTTCGAATAAATCCATGTATCAAGTAAGATTTTCCATTCTTTAAAATCTTACTTGACATTTACAGTAGCATTAATTTTAATAATTATTAACATTAACATTAACATTTTTTAACATTAATTAACATTTTTTATTGTTTCTAGAATGTTTGGTAAACATGTAATTGGTTTGTACTTGCAATTTGTAAATTACAAAAAACTTTAATTATGCTTCTGTGAATTAAAGATTTGACTTTACTTATTATTAATGATTAAATTAAAATAATACTTAATAATATTCCAAAATTATTATCTATATTTAAAATTACATACTATAATTTTAAGAATTTTAGGAAACTGTAAAAAAGCGGGAGGATTTTAAATCTTCTACTTACGGGCCTTTAGGAAGACCTTTCTTTTTAAGTATCTGCACGTGCGGAACATGTAGTT
>JAUEJJ010000045.1:5116686-5134918 GCA_032164275.1 Synergus coniferae | reverse complement strand
GGCGCAGATATCTATCACCCAGTGTACTGAGCATACTATCATCCGGTTTCATTGGTTTTGAGCAATCCGTTAATGATTAGCGATTAAATTGATTAACGAATTACGTATAGCCTTATCATCAAGTTACGACAACCTCTATAGCACCCCGAAATTCGATTAGCGTTTCCCTATTAAGTATTAATAGATAAAGCTACAATTTTTGCTATACAGATTAACAATTTGTAAAATAATTAAAGTAAATTATGAATTGTTGTATGAGGTCGGAATCATTTGGAATAATTCTGATTAATTCGGATTGACCGGATTCATTCGGATTGATTTTGAATGGGCCGCGAATTAATTTGGATTGATAACTTCCTTCGGATCGGAATGAAACTGTTTGATTCGGATAAAAATTCCGGAATGATTTGGAAAATTTCGTATTTTTTCAGAATAAATTTCAGTCCGAAACTTTCGTCAGGTTGGTCAATGTGAAGATGAACTGGCAGCAATATTCATAAATTCGACCCGTTTAACCTGGTGTTATCGAGATTGGAGACGACGACGACGATGACGCCGACGACGCCGGTAGCATTCGTCCGCTTCGACCCAAAGCGACTCCTGGTCCAGCGTAAATTCGCGTAAATTCGCGTAAATTTGTTGGGGATGGTAAAAATGGGGATGAGGGGTGGTTTGACCGGCCGGGAAAGTATTAGGGGAATGGGGGTTTGAATAATGTTCTCGTTAAACGGAGGCGTCCGGTCATCGAGGGAACAGCACCGTTTATGCCGCATCAGAGTTCGCCAAATTTATTCCATTGCTACGGCGGGTAGAACTGTGTTAGCTTTAGTGATGAATGCTCGCATTAAAATGCTCTGCGAACATTGGTGCGTGCAATCGTTTGTTGCTAGAGGTTGAGTGGAATGTGCCACTCGACACTAAATCGTCACGAGAGTATCTCATTAAATAGATAATACATACTTATTACAATTAGGTATGTATGTGGTATACATACATTTGCGATGAGGCTTGATGTCAGCATAATTCCGCAATCCATGCAGGACCCTTTTCCCTATATGCTCGATCGCTTTTACCATTTGTCTTTTTCGGTATTTAACGAAATCAGTGACTGCGAGACATTTCGTTCCATCAGATAATTGTAATATAAATAAGAGAATTTATTTAAGTAAGATAAATAAGAGATTTTATTTAAATTTTCTCCAGTGAAATTGCATCCCTCATGTGATAAATTTTTCATTACCTCGAGATACTTTTTACATGTAGATATTGTACGTGTACGAAAAAATGACGGAAGCACTCTAGTATGAAATTGAAATATGTCTAGAGTTCGAGTTTCCGGTTACGAAACCTAAGACGGCTTCCGTGGTGTTGGGTTAAAAATGACATCGACATCACAAACGACTTGCGTATAGTTGTATAAACCATAACGTGCCTTTGGCGAAACGTCTCGCAACATTATTTCGAAAAATCGATTCAGATGTCCATATTTCAATAAAGTTCCACTGCCTACATGTCTCACAGCAACATGATTTAAAACCAATCCCTTCCATCTACGCAAAAATATTTATTGCAGCAAGTTTCCCATCGAAATCTGCATTTTAAAAAAGCCTCATCGTACAAATTATAGATTTTTGAACTTCATATTGAATAATTTTGATCATGGAAATGGCATTGTTCATTTACCCTCCAACAGCTGATATTATTATCCGTTTCAAATTCCCTTGTGCTTTTTTTGAACAATTCATACTGGGCTACAAAATCTATTGAGAACAAGCGAATGAATGTGTTTTATAATTAAAATCCAATTATAAGTTCTCATTTTCAGCAGACAAAGATAGTAAACATTTTCTCTGTTCCATAACCCATGGTTTGAAAATATTTGTAAGGGTTGGTTTGAAATGGTATGTAGCAGACGTAGATGGAAATGAATGAGAGCATGGGTATGAAACCTTGATGATATAACTGGCACATGTAAGAAAATGTGCTGCGCCCGTGTTCCATCCCACGAGAAATAAGTTGATCGTAAACACAGGCGCGCCCTAAATGAGAAAATAAAGGTTGCATTTATCACCTTTTACTCTTCTGAGAAACATTTACCCCATGTAAACCAAAACACAACCCATATTTTCTACAATTAATGAAAACAACACAGAGAATCTATTTTTACTCATGAAGAGAATTTTGAGTCTATTTCATTATGGAACTTGTATCCGATCCAGTTTCATTCCAATTTAATCCGAAGACGACACATATTTTTATAAAACAAGTAAAATATTTTAAACAAAAAATGACAAAGGGCAAAGCCAAATTTTCTCCTTAAAAATTAGGATCTATTATACATTTTTCTTACGGCGCTACATAGGCTCTTTCCAATCTTATGGTTCGGCGAGTTTGGTGGATTAGCTGTTGGATTTCCGGTTTTACGAACCAGAAGATTTCTTCCGGCTGTTTATAGCCTGCAGAAATAAGGAGCGAAATTAGCTGAACTGGAAGTTTAGTGTTGAGGGAGAGAGGAAAAGCTTTGGGTTATATAAGGTGAGAGTCGAAATTGCCCAGGGCTATCATCATACAAAAAACTACATTATGGCCCTTATTAATGATTCAAAAATTCAAGGAGATGTAGCATGCCATTTTAAGAATCTTCCAGTACCGTCTAAATATATACGTTCTGATAAAGTGTTGAACAGCTCGCTTATCACGTGTTCATTTAACAAATTTTAGAAAATTTCCCAGGATTTTGAAGGATTATATAGAATTTTCAGTTATTCTATGAAATTTCAAGACTTTTTCTACAGATTTCAAAAAAGTTGTCAATGATTTTACAATTAGAGGTTTTTGCGCGTTAATTTTGACTAGTTCATTAATTAATCACGAATCTGATTTGTATAAATTCTGGATATTGCTCCTCCCAAATCATGTCTGCACATTTCTTACCTAGTTTATCCGATCTGTGTTTCTTGGAAAGTTTCCAGACGGCGAATAAGATAATGACGTATATGCAATGAAGAAATAAGATCAACATCACTGGCATAAAATCGACTCTTCTTTTTGTTATATTAAATAATACATGTGACATGAAGTATGTTTTATTATCCTATAATATTTTAAACCCCAGATATTAAACTTTAATATCCATTTACCTCCATTCAATACATACCTAAATGAAGTTTTTTTGGGCAATCCCAGATTGAATGAAATATTTACGTGTAGTTTCGAGAGAGATTGGTGTGTCAGTAATGCTTGTTTCGGCTAATTAAACATTCTTCTAATTCAAGAGACAATCTTCAACAATTCTTGGCAGGATCCCTTGTGAATCGGTGTGCTCAAGAGCGTCTTCTCCATGAAACCCCGGTTGATTAATAGTAGCGCATGGACGCAGCAACATCTCTCTTGAAACGAACGCTGCTATTTATCATTGCATGGTTTCGTGTGTTATCAATTTCACCGACTAGTAGTGTGTATTGCTCGACGTTTTTAATTTCTGCAGTTTGACAGGGGATAAAGAATTGTATTAAATGTTCATTGCGAGAAACAATGATTGCAGATATTACACGTCTTACGTTTATTTGATACTAAATATTTACACTTATAAAAGAAAAATATTTTGAAAAAATTTCTTTTATTTTAATAAAAATTTAGGACTAGATAAATGTATCTCAGCATAGTTTTCTTTTAATTTTAGAAATTTTAAATTTGATATCTGAATAACCCTAGCGAAAGCTTTGGATTGAAATTCATTCTGAACTCTTTAAAATTGAATCAGTGCAAGTTCACTGATTCTCAGTGACTCATTTCTCGCGATTTTAATCAGTGAAAACCCACTGAAAGTCAGTGAAAAGTCACTGATTTCCAGTGGATTTTCCACTGATTCAAGTTTAGAGAGAACCAATCTGAAATTTTCCGAATCATTCCGGAATCTGTATTCAAACCAAACAGTTTCATTTCGATCTAATCCGAGTATTGATACCATCGATTTTCAGTCGTTATCTTTAATAAAACGTAAAGTAAAATGTAAAATGTGTTTTTCACTCATTTTCCGACTCAACTTTGCACTTAGCTGAGATCAAGACAAATAATATCATTAAAAAGTTTCGACGACTAATGGTCAACTTTCACGCCTTCAACCAATCGAAGAACCTTGCAGAGAAACGTGAACCTTCGCGTGAACCAATAAAGATTCTTTTTATTTCAGAAGAGAAGAGGCCAATTCACTTTTAGAGGCAATGAAACAAAAGCGACCTTGGCGTTTGGAAATCCCTCTAACGGAGAATAAAACAATAGACTGGAAAGGTAAGATACCTTTTTAATTATAGAAGGCTTCATTATTTCTTATAGTGCTTTTAAGTTTATACATATTTTAAAATAGTTTTACTTATACGTCAAACTGGTCTTTATTTACATAAAGTAATTCAACGAGAACTGGTGCTTTCAACGTGGTATGGCCGTTGTCTGATAAATTGAATTAGACTCGGTATTAGACTTACGTCGAAGTTTTATGTTTGGAAACTTTCAAAGAAAACCACTTATACAGTCGGCACTCTGGGACGTTTACATCCTCATCAGGCTATTTCCCTAATTTAGTTACTGCAACTAGATGGCAGTAAACTAGCTCCATTAACTTATTGGAATAATTTCCAGGTGAAATGCTAATTTCTAATGGTCGTTTGGAGGTGTGACGATTTACTTTAGTTAGCCTAGTCAATGTTTGGAGAAAAGCACTAATTTCATTGAAAGCGCACAATTAGAGTACGAATAATTAATATTAACGATACTGGCACCAGTAATTTCAAACTGTCTAATTAACACCATTGTTCAGAGACGTATTGTTCGAATCATGCAAGTATGGCTCGAGCTACCGATTTTGAGGAATTAATCCAAATCCCCGACAAAAAGTAACTTGATATATTTAGAATGCTTCAAGCACAAATGAATATTATAGTTTGGGTAAGATATATACAAAAAGGTGTCGAAAATATGATTTCGAATTAATTTATTAATTATTAATATAAACTATTATCATCTAAAACGAAAATATCAAAGAAAAAGATAATTTTTTCTGGATGAAAACGAAACTAGACTAATTAGACTACAGGAAAGCTAATTGCAACAGGTATTATGTTGAAAATACCTAGACGAATCAAAGGCCATAGAAATTACTCGATAATTACAGACTCTAAATATGCTAATTAATGTATCCGACATTAAAAGTACGCATTAAGTGGTTCGTGGCTGGATCTTTTAATTTTTTTCTCCAACACAGGAAACGGATAATATAAGGTGAAAATAATTAATACTCAATATTCAGAACTCTTTAAGGAATACGAATTTATGACTTTTTGCTTTTAGCCAGTTTTAGCATTACGATTTTATCAGTTTGGACACGAATTCTTTTTTTGAAAAAAAAACTATATTTTAAGAAAAAGAGCTGAAAACTACAACAAAAAAAACCTTTCAAAAGTAGCCTCTTTCATTAACGATTTGTGCAAAAAAAATATAAATTACACTCAGTTCTTTCAAGAAATTTTAAGGCATTTTATCTCGAAGATTTCAAGGGATTTTAAAAGATTAGAGTTATTTCTACGAATTTCAGAGGATTTTAACCGATATGAAGGATATGAGGGGCGAGGGGATAGGGGGAAAAATTGTTGCGTAATTTATGAATGGCCCCTGAAGGCAGGAGCTTTCAGTCATTCATAAGTGACTGAAAGTACTATAGTGCATTGAGATTCGCTGATCTTTTGCTTCTCGAAGATTGTTGCGGCGTACAAATTACTGTGGAAGCTTCCTGTGATAGTGTTCCGCACTTCCTGGAACGGCAGAGTTATGCATTTACGTTCTATGAAAGGCCAACTAAAGCCACCTCTCCCCCGCCTATGTCATTTGTCTTCCTCCGAGATAGAACTAAAGTTTCAAAGACCTTTCCAAAGTTGCGTCCCTCGCGACTTCAGTTAAGAGCGCCTCTTAAATTTTCTCCGCGAAATTAATGGTTTTCACTGTTTCAAAATCCTAAATTACACATACAAATACGTTTCTGTGCTAAAAATCAAAATGTTCCGTCATTTGGTGCAATAATAGTAAAAATGTATTCACTATTGCCTGTATTCAATTTCTCAAACAGGAAATCCAATTTTACTTGATTAATTAGCAATTGTAATAATCAAATTAATTCATTTTACTATTCATTGAAACATGCATTATAACAGAGGTCAAATTCAGATTGATTTAGAACGAAATGAACGCAAGTAATTTGAAATTGTTCCGAGAGGCGAAGTAGTATAAACAGGTCAGTAGAGTGAATCAGCTTTAGTCAGACTTCACAAAATTATTTTCACTGATTTATCACAAAGAAGCAAAAGTGGAGATTAGTCACAGAACTCAAAAATATTGCAACTATTTATTGAATAATGTTCGTGATTATTTTTCTTCAAATTAGGTGTAATTTGACACCCAAGATAAGATTTAACATTTTTAAGATTTAAGATAGAGATAAGATCGGAGATACTTTAATTTTTTTGAGTCACTCTAATACATATATAGGTATTATCAATGAATATTGCTTTAAAATTTTGTGTTTGACTGTAGCAATATTAATAAATAACTACCGCCTGTCGCTAACATTCATATCACGTGTAGATAGGTAATAATTACATAGAATACAGTCAGTTATACATATAGTTTATTGAATTAGTTGTTAATATTTTATTTCTGAACGTTTGTGACATGCTATATGTATGGTTGATTATCATACTATATTATAGTTATGATTATTACCTTTCCGAATATTAGAATTTGTCCCAGTTTTTCACAAGTGCCTTATAATGAGCGAAAGACATGATAGTTCCGGTAGAACGAGCGTTTTTTCTGCAGTTTTAAAACAAAATCATTTTAATAATCTTGAATGAACAAAAACATATCATTTCCGAGTTTTTTAGTTTACTTTATTATACCAATTGACCTACATATACGTTTTTTATTAGCAAAGACTAATATTTTTCATCATAAAAATTCTAAACCACCCAAAATCCTTGAAATCTCTTCAATCACTTGAAATTACCTAAAATTATTGCAAACTGTTAAATTTTTTCAAAAGTCCTTGAAATTTCTAAAATAAATATTTAATTTTAAGAAAATATACATTGGCGGCATAGACATTTTATGCACGTTTTAGAACTTTCAAAGTTTTTGTTATCACTAGTTTTGTTACGTTTATCTTTTCCTGATAATAAAAATGACTCTAACTAGCAATTATTAGTAATTTTTGTCGTTTAATAATTAAATACATTTGCGTCTTTTCTTGCGTTGTTACCAATGATTATTTAATCAAGAATAGAAATACCGATTTTCCTTGCTAAATTTTTCAACAAAATGTTTTTTCGACGCTAAGGACCCCGTTTTCTTTGTAATATATCAATATACGTTTCAAAACATTTAATTTATTACTGCCGTTCCTCGTAATTCTAGTATAATGACTTCTAGTTTAATGACATAAAAAAAAGCAATTTGATAATGTAATTTCATACGAAATTCAAACACTTTATAATTTGAGCGAATTTAGAGTAGATATGAAAAAAACTTATCATTATGACTCTAGACAAGTAATTTTCGAACAAGCCATTAAAACAAACAGCAAAGCATTCTTCGCTTCATTTCGTAAAGTAAAGGTGAAACTCGGTGGTTGGAAACATTCTAAATTTAAATAAAATTTAAGTGTGTTGAAGTGGAACTGAAATCATTCAGAATCCGTGTTAATTAGTAGTCAAATCTCTTACACGAAAATGATCAAGATTCAAGGATACATCTTTCTCTGTTTGGTGGGGACGTTGCAGTTGACAAAAGAGACTCAAACACATCAGTTAACTGAAATTCTGCAAATTTTAACAGACATCAAGCAAGTACATTCTGAACTTCCAGATACAGAGCTAATTTCTTCAATGAAGAAGTTATTCGATAATTGTGTATCTAAAAATAATCCTGAAGAATGCAGTTCTCAACTACGTCCTGATCTTCTTCAAAGGAAACTCGCCATATCTAGGATTCTATCCAATAACCTTGGAATCCTAGCTAAAATAAGCGAATATGAGTGGAAAGGTGCTTTGAAAACACGCTCAAAAATAGTTTCAAGAAAACAACGATCACTTCTTCCCATTTTGGGCGACATACTTTCTCCTCTTGCAGGACTAGTCACTGAAGGCCAAGGTGCAGAATACGCTTCTCAAATTTCTGCCTTGCAGGATAAACAAACTGCAATGAGCAACATGATGGACATAAAAGAGATCAAGATGGAAACTGAATTGAATGGATTTGAATCGAAGCTGGATAGACAAAGTGATCAGATCCAGGATGTAAGAGAAAAAGTGACACAAGTTTCGAGTTCCATGAAAAACTTAGTTCTGTATCAAAAACTTTTCGAGCAAGTGAAAAATCTCACTGAGGGATCCCGCAAATTAGAAGAGAAATTGGACAAGTTTATAGAAGCTTCTATGTCAGTTATCACAATTGTCAAAAATAAAACCGCCAAGATTGAGACAAATACCACTTTATTAAAAACGAAGTAAATTTCTATTCATAAAGATCAATTGCTTTAATATTATCGTTATTTATTAACTCTTGTAAAACTAATTTATGCAATTGCCTTGAATTAAATGGTAATTTTTTCTGACTACAATTTTCCATTTTTTTCTTTGGGGTCATCCATATATTATGTAATGATTTTATGGAGAAGGGGGGGGGTATGATTATGGTCCGATACTTCAGAAAAATAAAACCAATGCGGAATTTTATGAGCTTTACTTTTTTTTAAGTCGTTTCAAATGCTTCAGAAATGGCTTCTGAATATCAGTCTGTTTAAAAAAATTTTTTTGGTCCCACTGTGCGATGGAGGACGGATTTTAGAGAAATGCTACGTAATATTCAGGCATCGAAATGTATTCAATTAGGCCGAAGTTTTGTATTGAATGTATTTAAAACTTCAAAGGCTTATTCATGATTTTACTGTCGTGCAATTATTGAACATTGTGAGAACGATCCGCTGTCAGCTAAAAGCATTTTCGTTTCAGATGCGTGTAGTGAAATGGTGAAACGTTATTTATTCACACCTACACTTTACGTGATTCAATGGATTTATATTTAAATAATTTCGGAAAGTCCTATATGATTAAACCATTATAGTCTAATGATAAATTCATGTCTAGTAGAATTAGTTTTTATTTGTCTGTACACAAAATTTTCCTCAGGCGTATTATCGGATTAAATTTGAATAAAAATAATATACAGATCTAGCTGACAGAATGAATGAATCTATAAATTTTAGATATAGATCCATGATATTTAAATTTTAGGAATTCATTTCTATAAAATAAATATTAAAACGTTTACAAGTTCCTATCTAAATCCATTGGTTCGCCCTAGCGGGATTGATTCGGAAAATTTCGGATTGGTTCAGAGTGAATTTCAATTCGAAGCTTTTGCTATAGGGTCTCCAACAACAAAAATAAAAAAGGCTGATCTATTTTGAATGTATTACCGCCGAGTTCTTCTGTTATTAATAAATAGAATAAAGCTATTAGCTTTTTAGCGAGTTTTGAGCAAAATCGGCCAATCATTTCAATTTTATTTAAATTATAATTTCCGTACTATAAAGAAAACTGCGTGCGTTGCTTTTCATTCACGAAATTGTCGATCCATTCATAGTTGAAGTATACGACGTAGAATGCAAGATCCCAAGACGAATGGGGTACAACTATGCCACAGTCACGCGCCAACCACCCCCGGATTTATGTCCAAGTAATGGAGTTTCCTTGGGATATACGTGGGCGGAACTCGCTCCAGGTCACTTCATTTCACAATTATCAGAAACTATGAACTTCCACCGACTACGTCGGCTTGCTTTCCAAAACTAGGTAGCAGATTGAAATTAGTTACACCAGTTCATATGAATCAAAAGTTATAATTATTTTAACAAAATGACAAACAATACGAAGTAGAACCATTTAAGCCATCGCAGTACCTACCTTGGCGAAAATTTCGAATTGAAATTTATTCCGAATATTTTGACAAAATCCCAAAATAGATAAAAAAGGCGAACAAATTCAAAATAGGCGAAGAAAGGTGAATATAAACCACTATTTCACAATAAATTTCTCCATTTCTTTTTACCAAAAAAAGTTTCAACAACGAAGCACCGATCAAAAGTGTAATTTGCCACTCACTTCATCAAGCAATTACCAACCTTGGTAGCTGGCATTGTTAATCAAAGTTTAATTGACACTCTTATCGAACATACTTTATAACTGCCAACAAACTTCGAGTAGATCACGAAGAGAAACACTTGTGATTAATTACAGCAGAGTTAGAATACACGCTATACCAACAAGCCCTTTTTTTATAACAATCATCAAAACACTCATTGTCATTAAAAAAGGTGCAAAAAATTATTTTATTTTTTTTAACAAGGTGTCTACTAAATTTTGCCCACGAAATTTTCGGACAATTCCCGGATTTTCTTAAATTCTCACACAGTAAATCCCTTGAATAAATCTTTGAAATAATATGCCAGTATTTTTGAAAGGAGTCAGATTTTTGAAATGCGAAATAAATACCTTTTGTGTTTCATATAACACCTATCTTTCTGGCATCCTTTGATAGCCAAAAGACAGCCGAAAAACC
The DNA here is from genome assembly GCA_032164275.1 of Synergus coniferae. Classification (NCBI taxonomy): domain Eukaryota; kingdom Metazoa; phylum Arthropoda; class Insecta; order Hymenoptera; family Cynipidae; genus Synergus; species Synergus coniferae. The sequence goes on along the minus strand of JAUEJJ010000045.1, from coordinate 5,124,253 downwards.
GCTTCACATTTCATGATACACTCGAAAAGTAATCAAACTTTTAGAAAAAAAAAATAATAATAAAATAAAATAAAGAACACCCAAACCACTCCCGACGAGAGTCAAAAGCAAACTAACAGAAAATGGTTGTAAATTTTGAAATCTTACTATTGAGGGTCTGAAGGTCAGTCAATCGAAATAAAACAAAGGAAGCCACGTGAATCAATGAACTCAGGTGGAAATTTCTAATCGTCTCAGAAAAGATAAACATTTAAATATGATACACAAATTCATATCGACAAGAGTCATTTCTAAAATAATACACATTTTAATCAAAAGGTAATATGTTTGTTTTTAAAGGATCCAATGTAATAAAAGTTGCAATTGTCAAATAAAAACATTTTTAACTTAAAAGATTGACTTTTATTTTTATTTTAGTTGTTTGGAAAAGTTTTTTCAAACCGGAAACGAATCGGAAGGAGCCTACAGGTCTAAACATTAATTTTTGAATAACATTTTCAAATAATGTTTGAAGATGTCTTCTGCTAACTTCGTCAATAGTATTTTCAAAATGTGTAGTTCGATTTATTGTGCTGATTCGACCAATGAGTAATCACTTTATCTTCCTTCATGTTCTCCTGTGAAATAGTGAATTGGCAAACTTTAGAGGTTTTGCTCGTTAGCCAGTTATACAGGTCCGATTACCTCCGACCTAAATGTTGACCGATGGAAGCGCTCCATTCAAAATCGATTTAAACCTCCCACGACTGTAGGCGCTTGGAAATTAATTTGATACATATATGTCTACAGGTCTATACAATATTTATTCTTTAAACAGTGCTTAAAGACATAATAATTCACGGTTAATTAATCGTTAGTGATTGAAAGCTTAAAATAATTTTCGAAACTTTACTTTTTCTACAAATTAAAAGTTCAAGTAGATACATTAACTACTAATATTTATTTATAAAAGTAATTAACATAATCATTTACTAAACTGAATCCATACTTGCTGCAACATCACAAATTTTTCTTAACCTGCCCATGCTCAATATAGCTGGAAAATATGAAATATTGTGAATTGCCAAATGGCAGAGTGCATAGTACTCTGCAGAAAATTATTCACCTAATCTCCTTGTAAATATCTCAAATTGTATACAAAAATTTGAATGAAAATATAAATACATTGATACACCTTTACTTTACACGCTTTTGTTGCCTTTGTCGATAAATATCGTTTACCGGAGGTGGTGGCAAATCTTCATCCTCGCTATCATCACCACCTAATCTTGACTTTCTTCGCTTTGAACCAGCAGTAATTCCATCGGCAGCTTCGTCAACTATCCAGTGCACAGATTTAGCCAGGTCGAATAATTTTGTATCAGAGCCGTTGTCCGCTACAGGCAATGGTGCTAACATGAAACAATAATTTTAATTTAGTGAGCTTGAAGTTATCTAAGACCGAATTCTTAATCTCACAGTCCCCAAGGGAAAAAACTAGGGTACTGAGGGGTTTCCAATGTGAGGCTGTTTTTATGTCAGTTATCACAGTACCTTTGTCATTGAAAACGGTGAATAGGTGAATTGTTTTCATAAAAATAGGTGAGAAATAGGTGAAAAAAAAAATGTAAGCAAACTCAAACCAACAAAACGGAAATTTCAAAAGAATGGAAAACATTTGAAAAGAATTCGAAATAAATTCTCAAGAAATAAAATTATTTCATCACATGCAAGAGAATTGAAGAGGAATTTAAAAAAATTGGGGGCGATTCCAGGAGAATTTAAAATGAATGTAAGCTAAATTAAAAAGAATTCAAACCATCTCCATATCAAGATAAATTCGCGTAAATAATAATAATATTTACCATGGTCTGGTAGTTGAATCCTACTAAAAACGTCCATTAATAAATCGACAGCTACAAATGGCCCTCTGAAGCATCCTGGCGGTGGCAATATAGTACATAATTGTGCAGCTGCCAAAGGCATTGGGAAAACTCCACCTAAGAAGAAAATTTACATATTAAATAAATTAAATATAGACCGCTAGTTCAATAAATTAAAATATTGAAAATCACGTCTTTGTATATTCTTTGATTAGGTGAAACTTTCGGAAATGATATCTGTTAAAGTATCTCCAAGTATGATAAAAATTGCTTTAGACTCATCATCTTACCAGGTACAGGATGTTCTCCAGGCAGGGCATTAAGTTTTGGTTTAAACGGAATCATTTGTGAGAAATCTGGCCTAGGCAAAGCAGCTATAGCTTCTTCTTGGTCTGGGGCCCGCAAAACTGGATTAGTAGAATTCCTGGTTATACTCGACACTTCCATGTATCCGATAGAACGCAATTCTACTGATGTGCACGGATACAAATCCAAAAATTTGTACCTATCTACCAACTGCGCAGTTTCCTTGCCCTCGAATTCTTTAATCTAGTGTAAAAAAACGAAGTAATTAATTTATTCAATTCAAACAATGATATTTTGATAAAAAGCTATTTTATTAGTTATGGAACTCACCTTTTCTAATACGGCACTACGTCTTTTCTCAACTTTTACTATACTAGCTAAATCTCCAATGTTCGAATCAAATTCCAGAAACCGATTCCAAATTTCACTGAAATAAAGTAGTTTACTAATTTTTAGATCCAACAAAAAATAAATCACTATTACTAGATTAACTGTCAAAATTATGCTTACACTGATTTTTCGGGTTCTAAGCTACCAGATGACAATACTCTCTCAAATAATACTCTCGTATTGTTGTCCTCTGAAAAAAAAAAAAAAAACGAAAACATAAGATATACAAATATGGAAAACTGAATATCAATTAGGATTTGAGCATTTGTGCTTACCGTTTAAATGGGACAAGTAGTCTATATAGCAGAGAATATAATTCGGATTGTTTCCAAACTTCTTCAAGCCTAATTCGAAAATTCGGAATGCTATATTTTTATCTTTGGTACAGTAATATTCCATCAACGCAGCTGCAACATAAACATGGTGCTTGCATCTCTGATCTTCCCTTGCTCTTTTGAAAACTGTTCTAGCAGATTTTATTCCCTCTGCACGTCTAGCGAATTTCATGTACTGAACATAAGCCTGAAACAATTAAAGTTGCATAGAGCGATTTACAGAACAACTAAAAAAATCGTTGATTCTTCTATAAAAGAAATTTGGCTCACCAGTGTAGGATCGATATCAGGAATATCAAGAAACTTTTGATATATCTGATGAACTTTATCAAACTTCACTCGCCCCTCTTCGAAATCAGCATATGCAAAATACAGCAACATATTTTTGGAAAGCAGTGTGCTGGTGGCCCTTTCGAACATAGTTGCTGCTTCATCGCTCAATTGTTTTGACGCATTAACATCACCTTTTTCGGTAAGAATTTTAGAACTTAGTTCAAGAAAATGGGCCGCTTGATGCCAAACTGCTACATGATGTCCAAGACACAACAAACATTGCTCAATAGCAAACATCACTCTACGAGCAACCAATGACGTATCCTCAGTCCTTAGAGGATTGCTTCGTTCCCAAGCAATGTATTTTTTCCATAGCTCGACCTAAATTAAACGCAAAATTAGAAACTTGAATTTATTTCGAAATTAAAATAGAATAAAAGTTCATGTAATTACTCATTTCATCAATTTTACCTGCTTTACTTCTTCTGGGTGTCCAGTTGGAGGAACGCTCGGAGCACTTCTGTTTAATCCTCTGGTTACTGCCTCTAATTCTTTTGCTACACGTCGTGCATTCATATAATCCCTCGACCTCTCCATTGCCATTTTCTCTGCAATAATAGGATTTATGTTTTGTTCGAATGCCATGTAATCTTTCCATAGCTGTTCCATATTTATCATTGGGTTTATCACACCCCGTTGATACACCTAAAGAAAAAAAGTAAGTTTAAAAAATTATTCTGACTACAGTAAAAAATAAGTTACTTATTTTCATTGATAAACTAGAAAGTTATTGGGGTTTTACGGAATTCCAAGAAATTTCAAGGAGTTTGGTGTGATTTTATTGTATTGTCAAGAATTTTAAGGGATCTAACGAGATATCATTGGGTTTTAAGAATAATTTTTAAGGATAATTTAAATTATTTTTATACCTTTCTGACAGCGCTGATTTTCTGGTTCTCAGCATATGAACCCACAGCTTCAACGCTTTTCAAAAACATGACGTAATCGTTCCAAATACTGAATGAATGAATATCCATTCCAATTTTATCCAGTGCAAAGTCGTATGCTTGGGCCATTTTTTCTCTGTGAAAAATCATCGATTATGATATATATGTTTTAAAAATTATGTAAATAGCAATATTAATCATTTAAAGGAATACTTTAAACGAATACTCACTTGTATGTAGCAAGACTCGCCTTTGTTTCCTTTACATATGAAAGATATAGCTTCCATAATTCAATATTCAAAATTTTCATAAGGCACCTTTGGAAAAGCTGTTAGAGAAACAATAAAAATAAATGATATTAAAAGTGATCAGGTGAATAATTAAAAAAAAATTGCCAACTTCATCAGATTGAATTTTCTTCACTGAATTAGGTACTTATCGTCCACCTTACTTACCCTTTAGGCAAGTTTTCTAAAAGATGAGTAATTTTAATGAAAAGCCACAGAAGAATAGAAATTCCCTTTATTGGTTTTATTTGATACAGAAAATCAGCAATATAGTTTTATGGGTAAATAAGAATCGACCACTGTATTAATTATTAATGATTTATTGAATAAAACATAGATAATTCAGATTATGATTTTAAATATGAACGAATGTAGGTGTATAGAATAAGCCCTATTAAATAAAAGTTTATTTATTTCTTCATAAGTGGGCATGTGAATTTAGTAATAAGTTAGCACGGGATCTAGAAATAAGTGATCCCAAGGCAACAGAGAAAAACCAAGACAATGTGAAGCAACATAGTGGGACGATGGCAAATATTTTTTTTAAAGCAATTGCAAATTTATTTATTGGTAAAAAATTCTCAATTTTTATTATTTGTTACTTCTGTGCTTGAGTATTACTTTTAGAATATATTGACAAATGAATAGTGTGTCACATTATGCTACTTCTGTGTTATTCTCGAATCTTTGAGGCTTGAATTTCCTCAAATATTCTAAGTAGGAAAGGTTTCTTTTTGGATATGCACACAGTCTTGCTCACAACCACAACCTTCAGTCACTCTTTAAATGTTGACGAATTAAATCTTGTTTTAAAACTAAAACCAGCTTTCTATACAAGTTTTACCATTTTCAGAGAAATGCCAAGCTTACAGGACATTCACAAATTAAATTTTTAATACATGACCACGGATTTATGAAAAATTTTTTTATCTCAAAATTGTCTCGATCTCTAGCAAAGAACGCAATTGAAACGCAAATAAAAAGGAAGGAATATAATGCTGTGACATTCAGAAAGTTGTCTTCTTCAAAATCCCCCATTAAGTTTAATTTTGAAAAATATATTTATCTCTTTGTCCATAAAATCAATTAAAAACGTGTACGAAGAAAACAACCTCCCAAATATACTATCAGAATTGTGACTAATCAATAAAATAAGTAGTTTGTGGCGAAGTAGTCTTTTATTCACCTCACATATGTAAAGTGGCAAAATCACATGTCATTTTAATACTTTTTCTTGTACAAGTTATTAATACCCTATCATTCAATCTTCCGAATAAGGAATGTATTTCAGTTAAAATAAGTTTAATAGCCAGCAAGTTCAAAGTACAAAAATATATTTTTCTAAGTACTCATTAAAGACTAGAATATAAAAAGTACAAGTTTCTAAAAATTTGATAAATCATTTTTCTTATACACGAGATTAAAAATTCAGTCTTAATAGGCTAAAATTCTCATTTTAAGTTAAAATTTTTTAACAATAAAATATATATCGTTCTTTTTATTCGGATATTTTACTGTAAGAATCAACTTTAACATACCTTTTCCACTTTTTCAAAGTTCCTCATTTTCATCTGTAAAGGAAAAAAATTAATTTAGATTAAGATTTCTAGTGAAGTTGAAGGTCAGACGACTTTTCTTGATAAAGATGAGTTTATAAATTGAGATATTTAAATTACCTCTTGTTCAATGTATATTTTCCAATAACGACCTGCAGAAGGAAATACTGTGATGAGCTTCTCGAAAAGTGGTCGCACTTCAGTGATGGGCCTATTTTGTGCTTCCCTGATTAAAATACTCCATGCTTCTAAGTCATAGGGTGACTCCTCAATTGTTTTCTGTGCACGCTGCAGCTTCTCATTTCCCCAATCCTGTAAAACAAATCAAAGTAATTAATATGCTCATGAGCTTAAAAATGATCTAAACCGCTACTCGTGTGATGGGTGCATTCTGATTATAGATTGTGCATAGTATTACGTTTTCGTTTAAAAAACTAAGGTTGCACCAGGGATAAGATGGTTTATTGCTGCCTTCAAAGAAGTTTGTTTTCTAAAAAAAAAAAGAGAAACTGATTTAGTGGGTATGTTGTATGTCTAAATGTTATAACACATTGTGGTATTGCGTATCGTCCTCTCCTATCCTTATAGGTGTTATTTAATTTAAAAAAATTAATTAACATAAATTGATATAACATAAACCGTTGTAGAAGCGTCCCTATGTCTAATGTCCGTAAGACGTTCTAAAAATGTTTCTAATATCGTATGCTCACTGGGTACCACAAATGAGAAAAGAAACTGTAACTCTGATAATAATATATGCCAGGTGATTATAATACATACTATTAGAATTTCAGTTTCACAATATCCTAAATCATTTTCAGAGCTTGATTTTTCAAGATAAAGAAGTTACTAATTGTAAGTTCAAATATAACAAATATGCAACCTTACAAGTATAACTAACTTTCCAATGTTACTCCAATATAATAAAAAGATAATTGAGGCCAGGGCATTATTTTAAAGTTGTCTCATTCGTTTCTTTCACATTTTTTTTTTGTAAACAAAACATTAATAAGTAATTAACCCTTTCAAAAAATTCATAAGTATGAATGTATTTTATTCTTTCAAGAAATTGGACGTAATATTTATTTATAGCTTTGATTGGTGGTCTCCTTATACTACTTCGTAGCTTTGACGCGAAATATTCAGGGACATAAAGAACGCCCTGTATGCGATATCAAATATTGGATATAATTTCAACTGACTATGAAGTTATTTTAGATACTAAAATGACCGGAAAACATGTCTTGAAACAAGAATGAAACAATTTAATTACGTAGAAGTAAGTATGAAATCAATAAAGGACAAAAAAAGCAATTCTACATTGTAACGGAAAAGTGAGGTTATAAACTTACAATTTCGGTTTTTTCTTCCGTCATTTTGTCCTTTTATGGTTTGTGCAGCAGTTTCATTAATCCAACACTTCTCAATTATGTGCAAAAATCAGTATTTTCTGCAATTAGGTACTTAAGTCTTACTGTGCTATTGTTTAAGCGGAGGAGGGCAATTCTGAAACTGTCTGAAACGCAATCAGGTGTATCAATATTGACAGATAATGGATGTGTGACCAAACCGACCAAACCAAGCCAAGCCAAGCCGACCAAGCCTTACTCA
>JAUEJJ010000045.1:5099182-5111360 GCA_032164275.1 Synergus coniferae | reverse complement strand
AATCAAATTCAAGATAAGATGAAAAGTGAAATAGGTGAAATATATGAAAAAATTCAAATATAGGTGAAAAAAGATGAAAATATTGTGATATCCGACTTTTCTGCATGTAATTCTTACGAAATTTAAAACTACAATTAGACTTTTATTTTTAAAGAAAGTATTGTAACGGTAACGCTACCAGATTAAAAATTTTATTATGTAATAATACTGTCAGTACTAATGCTTTCTTTTTTTAGTTTACACGGGTCTACAGAGAATTAAGTAATAAAATAAATCAAAAAAGTCTTTTACGAGACGAAGAAAGATATTCTCTCGAATATTGTCAGGTCGTTGTACCATAAGTCTTGGGTTTTCCTGAGCTGTCCTGAGCGAATGGGACGACTTTCACGGAAGGTATTTTTCGTCTTCCGATAACAAATGAGATATTGAAGGAAGGCGATTTCATTAATATACTGTGTCTGTGGCTGTGTATGTATATGCATAACTGCAGTGAGTGGAAGAAGGTATTTGTTAGGTCGGTTGTACACGCACACTTTCATATTTATCGCATTGGTAATGGGGAGGAAAGCTGAAGACTCGGGCCAGTGCGTCCTCAGATTTCGTGCTGAGAGGAACTGAGGCTAACTTATATATTCTACACTTTTCATCTCTTCTGAACTCATATTTCTCTCTTTATCCGACTCCTACACTTCGCTCTTGCTTTCTCGCTTGCTCCAGTTTCAATCCACCTGTTACGCACTCACCGTCAGTGAAAAGACCGATAAATCTTGCCCTTCCGACTCAAAAATCGAGTAGTCGTGAAATTGACCACTTGCCAATCAGTTACTGCCGCTTCGTAATTCTACGACACTTCCCTCTCTCTGCTCAATATTTCATCATGAATTTATTAATCAAGGTAAGTGACGAAAGCGCAACAAGTTGATATATCTATATATTTGCTCTTTCAGTGACAAATGTAAGGCAGATCGATAGTATCTGCAACAATCACTATTTGTAAGAAAATAAGTACAAGAAAATTGCAGAAAATCTCAGTAAAGTCGACAGAAGAACCTTTTGTACACGGAAAAAAGGAAATGAAAAAAGGTGGCTGAATTTACAATTTAAAATAGTCAACATGCGCTCTGAACGCATTTTTCCTGGGATTTAGTAAGTTTTACTATTTTACATTTTAACTTTTGCAACGAAAATAACAATTTTACAATTTCACAAAGGTGTAGAATTTTCTTAGCAAAAATTACAATTTGAAATGGTAAAACTTACTACATTGCAGGAAAAATCCGTTCAGAGCGCGTGTTGACTATTTTGAATGGTAAATTCAGTCATTTACTTTCATTTATTATTCATAAGGAGGTGCTGTAATATTTTGACATGCCTTTTACAAGAAAATCTGCATTAAGCGCGTAAAAAGTTCGTAAATAATTTTAGCTGGTCTAATTTTAGAAAATATTTGAAAAGGGTTTCTTCAGAAAAATGTTCTCTGACGGTAATCTCTATATGTGCTTTCAAAAGATTATTTTTCCAACTTTTCTTTCCAACTTGTTTCTACGGTTTATAGCAAATGCTCAACTTCTTTATTTTCTTAAATAGATTTCTAAAAAAATATTTTAAAATTTCATAAAATGATAAAATATCTACTTGTATCCTAAGTTAAAGTGGCTTCTTTCCCCATTAATTATTCATCTATGAAGCTCTACTGCTTAGCATCTTTTGAGAAAACAAATGGGAACCGTGTAGTATATATATAGTTTTGGTAATAATAATTAATCACACGAAATTTCCCCTTCAAATAATAAATAATAAGTCCTTCAGTTTCCCAAAAGATAGAAAAATTTAGTATTTACTATAGAATTATTCATGTGCACGCTTTATTCATTTCTATTTATGATAATTTAAAAAAAAATACTAAAATATATTATGTTTAAAATATACCTAAAGGGCATGTGATACTTTATCATAAGAGCAATTTAGTTTCACTGACTTTACGTTCGCAATAATAAATATTTTTAGATATAACTCGGACATTTACTTTCGTTTCATGTCGACAGACGTAAATGGCCTAGTTTTAGCAAAAAATATTTATTATTGCGAACGTAAAGTTCGTGAAATTAAATTTTCCTTCTAAATCCTACATGCTCTTAATATTCAATAATTTTATTTTAAGCTAAAAAATAATCCAATTGTAAAAACTTCTATAAACTGAAAGTCTCGATTTGAGTGTTCAAAAAAATTTCAAAAAATTTCAAGAGTTTTTAAGTGATTTTTAAATTCTTTTGAAATCCCTAATTCTTTCAAATCTTTTAAAATTTTTTTCTAACTTCTAAAGATTCCTTAAAATTCAATCAGATTCTTTAAAATCTTTTGAAATCCCTTAAAATCCCACGTTAAACAAGGTTTGGCCATTATATCAGACAAGTTTTAAAACGTCAATTCAGGGCAGTCACTGATATTAATCAACGACTTATTTCAATATCGATTTTTACTTAAATTACAGTGGAACATCAAAGGGAAATTTTAAGTGACTAATAAGCGAAAGTACTTGAATATAAAGAAATATTCTACGGAAAAATATCCAAAACGGAAAAAAATAAGTGTAAAAATAATGGTTTTAGAATTTAACTTCCTCGCTTCAAGTTTACCTGTTTTAATATTCTGCGGACGAAAAATATTATCGCGTACTCTTTAATATCTACTGTAATCACAACGAAAAAAATACAACTCTCACTCAGCTAATTTACTATTCTCTACTGTAACTTAACAGGCATCTGTATTTGCTTCAAGGCTGAAAAATAATGTAGAAAATCACCTTCTAAAAAAAATACAAGGTCACTCACAATTTCTGTACTTCGTCTATTAATAGTTCAAATGAAAAAAAAATATTTCTCCTTAATTGCACCAAATATAAGTAAAACTTGGAGAAATAATATTTATAAAAAAAATGATTCACGTATCTTAAACTTGACTCTCAGCCAGTCATAAATCATGATTCATATAACCACATAATTTTTGATATGAAATACAAAAGAATAAAGTAATGAATAATACTTAGCAAATGAAAAATATTTTATAATATTTTTAAAATATATGTGTAATAATGAAAAAATAATATAATACATCTAGATTAGGAAAAGCTTGGCGGTTAATATGCCGTGGAAGGAATGAGTAGAGAATTATAATAGAGGTCAAAAATATATCTCCAATACGACCTCAATACCGCATCCAACCAATAAAATTGATCCTCTCAACTATGAGGTGGTTCTCATATATACTCAAAAATCAAATCACAAATGTATTGGAAAGAGAGATCGGCAATATCATTTATATCATGTCCTATCTGACTGGAATGCTAAACACATACACTTATTCATTGTTGGTTCATGCGATCAAACCTCATTGACTTTCTCAGCTACACTACCCAATTGTACGCAATTATAGATTTCGCTTGCAATCACGATGATTCATTACGTATTGTATCGAACACGTACAATTCATTGTCACAAAGTGTTCTCTCCAACATGGACAATTTCCAACTGTGAAGTTATCAGATTTAATACAAGAGAATTACAATACTAATTCTGTAATTAAAACGAGAATTAAAACCGATAGAGTTTCGTTCAACCTTGTTTTCATCTCTCCAGCAAGATATTGTTAGACTTATGATGAAGATAAGGAATATAACAGGATATCCACAGAATGTGAGGCTACGATCCTGGAATACTGTACATAGTTACATTGGTGCAATTTTGCCTGCTGATGGAATCTTTATTATATTAGCATAAATATATGTTTTTTCTGCTTTCCTAAATACTTTTCAAAGATTGCAAGGGATGAAGAGTAAATTTTAGGTATTTTTGGGATTACGAAGAATTTCAAAAGATTTTAAGGGACTTCTAAGAAAATTTACGATATTACAAAAAAAAGACCAATAGATTTGATAATATTTCAGAGATTAAAAAAATCTGAAAAGATTCCAAGTAATTTCAAAATATGTCAAACTATTATAAAGAAAATAAACTGTCGCCCCGATAGAAAAAAATTACGAGATAAAAAACATACGTTAAGCGAGCGAAAATCAAAACATTATGTGTAAAAGCGTGTCACCTGTAACATATAATAATGTAGTAAAAAATAGTTCGATTCTAGTAGCAATTTTCCACATCCTCTAGACGTTTCAATTTACATAATTTTTATTTAAGTTGGAATTCAATGTGTTTCTTCCCTCCTATCAATATGTCTTTTACCACCATTTCCGTATCTTTATTCGGCCTCCTGATATTCTTATACCCCATTTCAGAATCCCATATTCCCATCGTAATATGCCTATACATCCCCCATCCAAATATCTTATACAGTTTCACCCCAATATTGTGCACACATCTAATATTTTATATCCCTGTACATCCCTATTCCAATTACGATTTTGTGGCCTCAGGTGTACATAAGGTGAGAGCAAAAAATACCAGCAAAACGAGCAAGGATAATTAAATAGAAATTCTGATATGTAGGAAGTTGGGAACTATTAATTGATGGACGCTCTTGCTCGGACATGTAGGTCCATCAATTCTACGATTCATCGAACGAAAGTGATATATGTTTCAAGGTATTGGGTATTAATGGGAAAACCATTAGTAACCATGTCTACGACGAACATAAAGTATAATGGTGCTCACGGGAATGTGCACCATACGCAAGGTAGTATTTCTTTACGGCTTCGAGGACTACCAACCTGTGAGGACATTTCACATTTCGATATAATTAAAATATCAATTCTATATTGGATTTCATCTCCTTTTCCATTTTCACTTTGCAGTTAACTTTTCTATTGGACAATTTAGAAACGGCTTCCAAATTCATTGTAGCTTAGGCTCACCTAAAAATACATATAAAAAAAATGAGTCGGAATTTTAGTTATGGCACCCTTATTTTGTGAGTTCCCCTAAAAAAAATCATTCATGTTATTTGTTAAAGAAAGTATTTTATTTGGAACCTCTTAAATTTAAAGCAGTTTAGCCAGCAAAATAGAGTTAACCCATAACTTTTAATAAACAGAAAAAATCATAAACTTCAATTATTTTACAATTCATTTTGTAAATATGAGCGTAAGCTTTTATCTAGCCAGCTTATTTCATACAATATACATTACACATAGTTCTATAATGGAACGCGAGTATACAGAGTATGCAAAAATAATGATGTTTTCCATTTTTACACTTTAACATAAAAAAAAATGTTTATACTAAAAAGAATCTCGATAACTTAAATTTACCATTTACTAATGATTTGACTTTCAAGCAGTTGAAGCGGATATTTGCAAGTGGTTGAAAACACTAATGACGACCTCCTGTAATTAAGTATGGGTCCAATTTTGAAATATTGCCTGTCAAGGACACGCAAATCTACCACTCTCTTGAGATGCTCTTACAATGTCTGCATTTTAAGAGGAAATTTCGTGTAACCATCGGATCATAGAAGGTTACTTAATTATGCATCCTTGGTTCCGCTTTCATCTTCATCGTAATGCCACAAAAACAATACGTGATTCCACTCTGAAAATAGACTCGATTCTCTCGAATACAAAACATTTTCATTTATATTTATAGCCACCAGATAGCCACAGATAATATAGGAAAGAATTGACATAAGTTCAGCGCTGAGAGTTAATGCTAAAGCACTAATGTCAATATAAGGCATTTATTTTAATTTATTTTAACGTAACTACTTTTTGTTCGTGTGAAAACTTGTTATTAACTAATTTTTCAGTAGAAAACTATGTAATCTGAGTTTATATACATATAAAAAGTCGCAGACTAATAAACTTGTTTTTTTCAGGCTTCACTGATGTGCTTAGTGATGTATGTCGCAGTGGCACAATCTACCGAAGATCAAAATGCTGCAAGGACACGAGTTTCAGACGAACAATTGAATCTTGCTTTAAGTGACGAACGCTACTTGAAAAGACAACTTAAGTGTGCTTTGGGTGAAGCAGCCTGTGATCCAGTGGGTCGTCGACTGAAAAGTAAATTTGCACGACAAATATATAACTTTCGATATTAAGTAGAGTTACAACGCGCTGAAGCAATACGACTCGAGGCAAGAAATTTACTTCAAGCTTGTGTGCTGAAATAAATTAAACTTCGAAAAACAATTATGAGAACTTAGAAAACGTCTGAGATTCATTGATTGAAACTTTTCGACTTCTTAGATCGAATTCAGTTGGGTAGAAACCTTGATTTGACTTTGAATTATATCGGATTCTGTCGGATAGAAATTTTGGGTTTCCTCGGGTTAGGTGAGATTCAGTCGGATTGGCATTCTTGTTTTAAAATTGAATTAGGTCGGATTCATTCGGATAGGAGTCTTTGGTCAGACTAGACGTCTGAAACTTCCACCAAATTCAATAATTAAATTTTTCCAACCCTGAACTTGAACTCTCAAGAATTGAAAAGTACTAAGCTTGTATAGCAATATCAAAATTCGTTATTAGCTGTAGAATGTGAAGAAACGTTATTAACGAGATAACTTTTTACTTTCTTGAGTAAAACTTAACTCGTATTCAATTTTTCTTGTCTCTCTTCTTGCAGGTTTGGCGCCGCTGGTCTTAAGAGGTTCCTGCCCTCAGTGTAGCCCCGAAGAAACTCGTCAGATCCAAAAGGTTTTATCTCACATTCAAAGATCTTTCCCAAAGGAATGGTCCAAGGTAGTGCAGCAGTATGCTGGATTCTAGGTGACATCATCTAAAAGAAAACTAAAGGACGGGAAAGAAACTGCCTGGACTGTAATGTTAGAGTCGACGAGAGAGAAACGGAGACAGAAAAAAGTGAGAACGAGAGAAATAGAGAGAGAGAGAGAGAGAGAGAGAGTGTGTGTGTTTGTCTGTTTGTCTGAGTGAGAGAGAAAGAGAGTGAAAGTTGATTGCAAGCGCTTTGGGAATTCCAATACGAGATGCGAAGTGCCTATGTCTATATTCACTCTTGATGACATTTTAATCAATCGCACTTTTTTCGTATACCCACTTTACCGTTAGGTGATCTCTGTTTCATGACGAAAATAACTTTTAATTATATCCACCTTTTTAAGAGCTCCAACTTTCTTTTTAATTTAACTTATATAAAAATATATAAATAAAATTTAAAAATATGTTACCCAAAAAAATAGGATTCAGAACGTAAAATTTTGGATTTGTGGATTATTGTGGATTTTACTAGTTTATAATAAAGTTATAACTCTATGTATACTGCCTTGACATTTATTTCAATTTGAAATTTGTTATTTGGAATGGAAATGAATGTGGAAAGTACAATAGAGAAACTCAATAAAATTAAGAAGTCGTATAGATTATTTCAACTTATAGCTGACTACTGTGTGCATTCTCCAGTGGTCAACAATATTATTATGTGCACTCCAAAGTAAATATTATGGTACGTACGAGTACTGTATGACAAGTGAAGAGACGTTTGTCAATTTAAAAAGCATTAACAATTGACGATTCAGTTGAAGAGTTATTCAAATTAAAGAGGTCATTGAATGATTTAAACCACTTCGAGAGTTCACTGCACAGAAGGGTCATTTCTATTTACGAGATTTGCAATTCATCTTTGAGTCGTTTAAAATCTGAAAAATTAAATAAAAAGTAATTTTGTTTTATAAAGAAATATACATAAACTGTTTCCAATTCACCCAAAGTTTCAAGGGCGGCTTACAGTTAGGGTAGAAGATAAAATCGACATTAAGTGGTCGAAAGAGTTGAGGTCCTCTTTTTTTGAAAAAAGAAAAAAAAACATCACAAGTTTTGCAACAAAACGAGGTAGCGCGAATAAATTCGTATGCACGAAGCGCAAGTCTGCGTGTCGTGACGTAAGCCTGTTCATCTTGCGTCTAAAGTACAGCACGGTCTTTACTCCATAAGTTTTCCAAGCTCTTCGACCTCTTGGGGATTATACGTGAGTTGCTATCGGTCCCGAACAAAAGCAACTCGTTTCGTTCTTCAGGAAAATAGATAAAAAGGTAGAAGAGTTTCGTTTGAAAGTTCCTGCTAGACTTTATACCAGGTAAAGTATAGGCGCAACGAGAAAGAAAGTGATTTCTGCAAGAATCGACCTCGCACTTTACAATGGTACGTAGTACGTATCCATGTCTCTTACGTAAAAGCTGTGCCAAGAATGCGAATCCGACCAAAATAGAATGGAACAAGGATTTTTACCTGTTTTATTGCACCGTTTTTTTTTAATGGAAAAGAGTCGTAAAATGGATGGGAATCAAATGGAAACAATGTGGCAGACTAGAGTAGATCTATATTTGGCTATACTATATTATCGAGTCGTTACGCCATCGTTTTTTTATAAAAAAAATGATTACTTGTTATTATTATACAAATAATTTTAAAACATCTCATACAACAACAAAATTTTGTTGCACAAATACCAGTAACATTATTTTGTAGTCTGGATCAAACGTTTTTTCTGCAGTGTAATCGGTTCTGTGATGACTAATAATGTAACTTATGCAAAATATATTTATGCAAATTACTTTTTCAAAAGCCTTTTATTTAAAAATGATTCGAAATAAATGATGGATTAACCGAATTATCGATTACTTTTCTAATAGAATTTGACAGTCACAAATTACTGGCAATGAAGTTGCATAATGGAAAATATAATTTGAATGCCTGTTCCAGTGTTCCTTCATTAAGGTTTAATTCTAATCCTAGCAGTGTCGATAGGTACAACACAATCCGATTGGGTGATCAACGTTGCATGTGTGGAATCCAATAAAAGCCAGGGAAATGAATGGGGCTTGGGCGGCGTAGAGAAGATCCGTAAATGGAGAACGCGAGCACGAAAAGGCTTAATGAAAGTTGCCTGTTGCTTTTCAGCAAATAGCCACAAAATTGTTGAACAGAGGGAGGTCTCTAAGCTCTGAAGATAAGGATTTTTGAAGCGCCTTCAGCCGTTTTCCGCGACAGATGATCGCCGGAAGGGCAATTCACCTAGATATGGGGGATTTCAAAAAAGTCGTGAAAAACAGACGAAAGGGATTTACTGAAACCGGAAATTGCCCACGGCTCTCAATAACTCTCTAAACGCAGACATCGTGTATAACACGTGGAAAGAGAAATCTGTCTTGTCAGTATACATTTTTCCCTGTACAGTAGTGGCAAAAACTTTTTTAAAAAGAACTTTTTTGTAGTGTGAAACATGAAGATAATATAGAAGATATTGTACACAATAATTATGTTCGAAGATATATAATCTTAAATCACGAAACAATAATTTTTTTCATTTATTTATAACAATTTTATTTATAACAATAATTTTTTTACAATTATCATTTCATAAATCAATTACTTCTGGCATAGATTTATGATGATTTATTGGAAATGAAACGAAAAGAATTGCTTTTTTTAAAAATAGTCGCATTCAGAAAAATACCTTTTCTGCTGAAACAAGAAATCCTGTTGTAGTAAAAGAAATTCCTTAGAGAAATTCCTTCAACATAAAATGATTCTGTCTCCACAAAAGAACATTTTTCAAAGCGGTACTTTTTTTCGAGGCTTAATACTTTAATAAAATTACTTTGTAGAAAATTATTGCTACCTAATAAAACATTATGTTCTATACAGTTAAAAATATTTTCTTATTTTATTCAGCAAGATAAAAGATGCTCAAGGAATGGAATTTATGTACTTTTCACCTCACCATCCTACTTATTAAATATCGAAAATTTAATAAAACTCCTTTCTCTTAGCTTTCTCTTAAAACAATTCATTTCAGGCGAATAATAAGATTAATTAATGGTAGTCAGTCTAATAAAAGGGAAACAAATCCGGCTCAGTTTAAATGAGGCATAATAAACACCGTCGGTGAAGAAAAAAAAAATATAGAAAATTGGAAAGAATCATAAAACTAGCCCTAAAAATACGCATCACGTAGTAATTTCATCATCACTTTATAATAAATGTCTAATTTAATTTAAATCCATTATTTCTTTCAATATTATCAATTATACCAGTAAAATCTATTACTCTTTACTCAAATGCTTTTCCATTTATCTATAAACCGATTTTTCAATCTGTTTTTCCGAACCCCCTTTCCTCATCAGTCACACCTTATTCAATCCCTTTGTAACATTCCCACTTTCTCGAGATGATTATAAGTTTATTGTTGAAGAAAATGAGAAACTGAGAACGTGAAAACCCTCCTAAAAAAACCAATAGGGTCCGATTCGGAACGATTGACCAATTGAGCTCCGATTAAGAAATAGAATTGAAACCGATTTATTAATTGGATTCAATCGAGTGTAACTCTTTTGGAAACAATTAACAAATCAGTTTCAATTGTGTGTAAGAAAAAAGCAGAAATTCGTCAAAGACTGTAAAATTGACAGCACAACCTTCGTTAAAAGTCCGCTTTCTCGCACTCGTATAAAAAATTACTATAACGTTTGATTTCATGAAAAATTTTAAATGTAATAAAATTGCCTCTTTGATTCCTTGAAATTTGATTATCAAGTTTCAAAGTCCTGTTCTCCCGAAAATTGTCTTACGCTAAGAAGATTGCAGCAGCAAAAGAGGATTCATTTCAGGCGAATAAAGAGTTTAATTAATCGCATTCAGCCTGATAAAAAGGAAACAAATCTAGCTCAGGTTGACTGAGGCATAAAAAACATCCTCGGGGCAAATGGATCAGAAAAAAAGAGAAAAATTGTCAAGTATTCTTCTAATGCAAGGGCCCGGCTATAAAAGGCAGGGATACCAATCCCCCCGCCCGTATACCAACAAACATACCCCCATATCTACCTAACGCGTCTATGATGCTTGTGAAGGAGCGAGAGGGTTGAATTGGGGATGAATGGATGGAGGAGCAGGAAAGAGAGAGGAAGGTATAGTATACACGGGTAGATACATAGCACGGCTTGCGGAGGGCACAAGTTAGTGTCTATATAGGCAAAAGATCGATAGAGGACAGAATCCCGGGACATCCCCAGCGATCCTGTTCTCTTATTCTTGCAAGAAGCGCCCTAGTAGCGTGGTCCTCGTACCTTTGCTTCCGCGGGCATTGCCAGTGATGTCAAGACATGAGTTCGTGAATTATCACACCGGCTGTAACAGAGTCGCAGACGATTATTATATTGAATGCAACGAATACCATATATACCCATAATATCATTTCTATTTGTATGAATAGTATATGTATTCGTATATATGTATCTGTATCTGCATCTGTAGAGAAGAGAATAGAGAGGATTTTCCACCGGGATGCCCTAGCTGCTACATCTCGAGGCCTCTAGACTCTCCTGGCTCTGGCCTCTGAGCGCCGCCTAACGAGATTAGAACGAGGAGATACTCCAGGAAGGGATAATTTAAATGACATAAACTCAGTGCCGAGATTCCCGCTTAGGTGCGAGTATAATAACCGAAGGAGAGATTACCTTCTGTGCAGCTTTCGAGCTCATTACTCGTTAGAGATGTCACGGATAAGGGAACCCCCGAATATTATCAACACCCACGGCACGCTAGAGGTCCGCAATTTCTCTCATGGGAGTCTTCCGTCTTTCGCTTAATTTACTTGATTTGAGTAAAACGATCTGTGGAGAGATAATATTGGGATTTGAACGTTTGAGGGTCATCCTTTAAGTAACAGGGTTTGTGAGTAATATATTTGAGTGGTTTTTTTGAAAGAATACTTTATTTTCGTATTGATCAATATGAAGCAATAAATCAGAGGCATTGTGGAGCAGAGAGAATGTAGGACATTCAAGTATTATTTGGATTATTCAGTCAGTTTGAAGATAAGACTTCACCAATTGAATCTTAAAATATTTCAAGGCGGCACTTTTTCCCCTCACTCAAAAAAAAAAGGTCACCAATAAAATTTTTTATGAAAAATGTTAAACCTCAAGGATGTCCCATTTTTTGTTGGAAAAATATATATATTAGCCACTGAAGACCTTTTGATTTCGAACTGCACAAAAAACGGGAAAAAACGAGAAACTTGTCACAATTGACAACTACTGCGCGAAAACTCGAATTTGTATAGACTAGACGGATTTTCGATTAAATATTAAAAAGTGTGACAATTTTGACCCACCTCAATCAAAAGGACATATGGAGAGATGTTAGAATTGATCTTTTATATATTTTTATCGATAGCAACTCTCTATGAATAGCTTCGAATAAAAATAT
>JAUEJJ010000045.1:5067574-5084163 GCA_032164275.1 Synergus coniferae | reverse complement strand
TGTCCATATAGAATATATGGAAACATATATTACAAGTGATGCATATAAAGGAGAACATGCTAGGCATACTCAACACTTCATGGTCAATTTATTTGACAATCGACATATCTCACATTTGCTTTTGCAGTACATACCATAATTTGACCAGCGAATACTCGTAATGGTCACATTTGAATCTCGCTTCGGTTAGACTATAATAATCCGTCTACAGGATTTTAAGACCTTCAAACGTGTGAGAGGGCGGTTGCAGAAAGCAAAGTGGTAAACTTGTAAGTGGTAAAATAAAGTTGGTTCTCGTGGCCGTGACAGTTTAATTAATATCTTTCATCTTCAAAGGAGAAAAACTTGGTAAAGTCCCAGGCACTGGCAAACCACTTCAACTTCTGGGTCGCCACTACTCTTCTTCGTCTTTCTTTGCCTCTGGGATATGCCCACTTCTCGTTTTTCGCTGATGTTTAATGACTGTTGCCATATACGGTTTACGATTTGACAAAACTTATTTACACCTTCTATATCCTACTTGCCACTTGAGTCTCCCTTTCGATTTCAATTTCCTATATCAGTAGACGAGATGTGTATCCGGTAAACTTTCTTATATAATTCTTGGGTTAGTTTCCGTTCGTCCTTAATTCTCGGGGTTTAGAAAATTTAAGGTGAATTCTCTCGAGGGTTGAAACATACTTTTCCAAGTTTTCAGATATCGAGGAGTTAGGAAGTTGGATGATAGAGTGGCATAACTGGATTTTACTTCTAGGTTCTGGGGCAGCCTCACAAAAATTTATTTTTACTTCAGTGCGTTCAGGTTTTAACTTCACGGTTGCAAACTTTTGAACTTGGCCAATTTCATCTGAAATGCGCTCTATTATGGAGAATATTTCTAAGAAAATCTTAGACATTTTTTTCAAATACTATTTAATATAAATATGTACTACCAAATTAATAATTGTGTATATTTCATATCAAAATGTAGTACGAGATATCAGTCGTTCAAACAGAATCATCAGGATGCAAAAATTTCTCGTACGAGAAAGGGAATGTAATTCACATTCTTTGCATTCACGTCTTAACAGGGAAGGTTCCAAGAAACGACGTTGAAAAATGCACCATATTATTTCCTGAGTGTCCAATTGATTTCCGATACACGAGTATCGAAAGAATGTTGAAACATAATTTGTAACATTATCAAAAAAAACTTTGTACTATTATTGGAAGAGTAATACCAATGATTAATTAATTATAACTGCTCAGTTAGATTTTCTGAAATATAAAATGACAAGTGACGTAATGCGATACAAATATTAGTTGTAGGATTATCACGAAGCAAAACGTATCTTAAAGTTTTAAAGAGGATCTTATGCAAATTTATCTCAAGTTTTGATAGAAATGTTTGATTTAAAAGGAGATTGAACCTCATGGATCGTGTTACTCAAGACCCATCTCAAAAGTTTCAGCATGAATCTTATATGCAATTCTTCCAAACTATTGAAGGTTCATTTGTCTCAGTCAATCTCAATTTCAATCTTTTTTTCTTCACTTTTCGTATTTAAGAAATTCTCGGGATAAAATAGAACATGACGGATACATTTTTTAAAGAGACTCCAAGGAACTTCAAAGGATAATAAATCCTCAAAATAGATGAAATAGATGAACAAATTCAAAATAGGTGAAAAAAGGTGAATAGGTGACGACCTGCGATGACTGCAGGTATATATTTTAAACATATGTAGACAGGGTGAATGAAACTATACTATAATAAGCGTGCAGACGATTACTGAATACATAATCATATTACATGCAAAATCAGGGGTACTTCTATTGTACGTAATACCGCTTTCTGAAATTAGTATGCAGTGCCAACGAGGAAAATATTATCATTACGAAGGGGATGCAGTTTTGCTGTTATTTTTGCTTATATTAAAACAATGTACATATACTCTCACTTTTACTATGTCTACAATTCTACATGTATGGTAAAAATTAATCTAATTAATAAATATTTGTTTAAATAATTTATTTTTTGAAAAACGTAATTCTATAAAATTTTTCATGATTTAACACCCCATTAATTAATTAAAATTAAATAAAGGAAAATCTAGAAGAAATTTTTTAGAAAAAAAATAGTCATTATTGCGCTAATCATATAATGATATGATCGAATACATAATATAATTTCTATGAAAATGCTTGGAGCTAAGATGACTATGAATTTTCTCGGGCTTGAAATAGCTTTTATAACTGATATCGTGCTTGTTTTCCAACATTTAGATCGCTTTTCTGCAACAAAGGCAATCCGATCAGTTGCAGTTTTAGCCTGCAGCCGTTTAAGTGAATGGCTGTTATTAATACTTTATAAGTTTTAAGATATTAAATTCCTTCTTAGAATAAAGGTTTATATTTTCCTTCTCTTATAAAACAAAAATCGGGAAAGAAAACAATAAGGAAGGTAGACAAAAGAATAGAATAAAACTTTTTTAAAAAGTCTTATAAGGAGCGAATAGGCAAACTAATTATCACAATAGACAATAGACAAACAAAGTATGACAATAAAAAATCTTGAGTAGATACCTCAGTCAAAAAGTATTATCTACTTATATAAAAAAAAAAATATCGAGAAACCTTGGGAATTTAATCAGGTGATACATTAGCACGGCTATGGTGATTCGTTGCTGTGAATATAGAAACGGCGCTGTGAATAATTACTGCGTTATTCCCCCGGAAACCAGATTGCTTGTATGTATAAAACATTTTAAATAAGCTGTGAAAATAATACGAATTTTATGAGCTATGCATAAAAATGAAGCTAAAAACGATGCATATTAATTTTTGTCGATAGGTTTATGATTGTCAATATTTTCCAAAAATCACTTTAGCCGGTACAAATCATCTGGTGCGTGTTATTTAAAATTTTTAATAAAATAAAATTGAAAACATATTTTCGAATTCTTTGCTTGGAAAACAAATGGAAATCCATCTTTGTGTGTGTTTGAATACATTTTATCATTAAAAATGCTAATATAGTGGAAGAATTATACTTTTAAAAAGTAATTTATTTATAAAGAAAAAAAAATTCAGATGAACTGTGTAACAATTTCCCGCCTGCAAAAATACAATTTTCAACGAATTGGTAGTAAAATCATTCCTACACATTTTTTACTGCTCCTATGTAATATTCATAAAAACTGTTTCTTTCCCGTAGTCATCTTCGCGCAAAACTCAGAAAGTATTTCTCTCGAGGAACACGAGTTTCATTTTGATAGACTGTTCCAGTTGAATGGTCGACTGAACGTCAGTAGACGTGCACACTTGAAACTTTTTCTTGATCAAAACTTTTGATCACCGTTTGTGTATTAACTCGTATAGTCTTGTTCTCTAATATCTTGTAAGACCAAGCGTAACAACTATCAAAGTTTGTTCTAGTATTTTTTTTAAAATCCCAAGAGCTAATTTAATCAATGTTAAATAAAATAAATAAAGAAAGACATTATATTAACTTAAAGATTGTAATAAGAATTAAGATAGCTATTATATTTTTACTATTACTATATTTTATACATACTAAGAGTTTATATAGATAGTAAAAATATACCTATGGAAATTTTCAAGGGTTCTCTTTTGGCAGCCCTAAGTATTATCCGATTGAACTGAAACTATAGGGTAGGCATCTTTATCTCACATTATCTTACGAAACTGGAGGGTGTGAGCAATGAAAATAAAATTTTTGAAGAGATTCTACGTGAGAGGGCGACATATATAGAGTGTGTGAGGCAGACATAAAGAGTGTAAGAGCTAAATAAATCTAGATATATTATTTAGTACCCTATGATTGATAGTGATTAAGAAGAAATGAGAGGTTGACAGCATCTGTTAGAATGGGCCTCTAGTCTATATATAGAATTACGAATGGATGTTTTTCGGTAATGAAAATTTTATGGGGTTACAGGAATGTCCGACAGTTCAATCGACATACATATATTAATATATGGTCTTGATAGTAAGAAAAATTAGGACAAAGATGTATTGGATAACACGTTTACTTAATTTATTTTATTTAAAAGTGAAAAATTGAAAACTTCCTAGTCTTCCCCCTCTAGAAACATCCACCCTTCCCAAGAGTCAATTTACCTTCCCACGTCTTTACTAGCTGGAGATTTTATGTAATCCATCTAAATCAGCCTAAAACTTTACAACTTTGTTTTTATTTTATCAATAGCTTACAATTTATATTACTTCTTATATCTTTTTCCATTTCTTGTTTCGAAACTGGATATACATGTATTTATGAGAGACAGATGCAGAAAAGCGAGGGGATAGACGGTAGAGGGTGCCAAGAGTTCAAATATAAACTGTCAACTATTATTACATAATCTCGATTGAAATAAGGGGTTTATAAGTTCTTTAAAGAATTAAAGTGAGCCATAATCTGTTATAAAGGATACCAAGTAGTACAAGTCAACATATGTCAGCCAATTCTTCAAATATTATTAGACTAGTTTTATTATTATATTATTTATACATGTTATATTCAATTATACATCAAATATTATATTTCAATTCAAAAACTTAAATTATGTGAAAATGACTTAGATAATATCCAATGAGGGATACAAATAATATTTCGATTGAATTATGTATCACAGGGAGTCGTAAACGAAAACAACTCAAATATGTATATCACGTATTTTGTAAATGGCCTGAAACGCGAGTTCACTCTGCGTGAATCTTACTAATTTTTAAATCGATCTGAACCAAGAGAGGCCATGCCATTAATTAAAGTTTGGATTTGCTCATTGGCGGGCGAAATGGAATTATTGGCCGATCTATTCCCCGCGAAAAGAAAGACGACTTGGATGAAGTAGGGAAACTGGATATTCGGGGGGTTCGAGTGTGAGAAGAAAGACGGATTTGGGTGGTAGTGACACTGGGAGCGTGGAGTTAGAGGGGTTAGTGGGGTTAGAGGGGTTCAAAGTGAGGTGATAGAGGGTAGATGTTGGGTGGATGTTGGAGAGAGGGTTGGAGGAATAACAGCTTGCGACTTAGAGAAAGGCGAGATATATCTGCGTCGACACGGAGAAAAGTTTTCGGGTGCGACGCGCGTACTTGGAGCGGCGCGGATTCGGCTTGCGGAACTGGATTTCTACTGGTTTATCACCCAGCGACTCTTAATCTTTTGGGGTGGCGCGCATTTCGATATAATCCTCTTACGCGCCACGGCGCAGCGGCCAGCATTATTTCGACGCTTCATGCACACACGGGATACGAGGTAATTACAATTGGTACGCCGCAAGCGTTACACAGATGTACATGACAGTGCACATTTGTGGACTAGTCAACGTTGAAAGTGTGTGAAATTAACGTCCAAGCGTCATGGAATTGTATGGAATTTCATGCCATATCACACAATCTACCTACACGCTTGTTGTTGCTAAAATATACACCTTTGGCAATAGAAATATACACACTGATTGTGATGGCCAACTCGAATCTGACAATGCTCTGAATAATTCCGCCCAGGAGGCTCAATTATTTCAAAATCAGAAATCGTAAGCTCTCAATTGAAAGTATGTGCATACATTATTTTACAATGTCTCTGTAGAATGTCATCAGCTCTGTACATATTATACAAGATATTTTTGAGGGTGCATTTCGAATATATTATAATGTGCAGCAGACATTTTCACTAAAATAAATTAATGGCAAGATATAAAAGAGTCTCTTTTCATTTGAATAACTAATTGCCCATGACGAAAGAATGATTTTTTCTTTTATTTGATGCATTTATAATTAGAGAGAATCAGGAACAAATAAAGCTTATTTCAATCGCGAAAATATCATTTCAATTTACTTTATCGGTTTTCAATCAGTGATTTTTAATGACGTATAAAACTCTATATATGTATAATGCATTATATTATTATGATGCGATTTTCAGTTTCCTAATCTGAATATTGATATATTAATTTCTCATTTGCAGTAATAACAGTTTATAACTCAGAGGAATGAACACTTTTACAACGCTCTGTGAACTTTATAAAACTGACATTTACCACACTCGGAAACATTTTAAAAGTTTTGTGTATGAACAAAAATTTCCAAGTCTAAAGAAGAATAATTTCCTCTCATGTAAAGCTCACAAAGAATTTTCAAAGAGTGTTTATTTTTCAAAGGTTTTCATTACCCTGTAAAACTTCGGAAATGCAAATTTGGAATCATGTGAACACCGCTAAAAGGGATGGATCGCACAGGAATTACGAATCTGCTAGCATATTACGAATTCATGTTTATTTTGTTGCGGTTGACTCGGCAGACGCGAACGTTTTGGAATGAAAGTACGAGTACGCTTCTCAAAATTAGATATTCCATCTCACTGAGTGAATCGTAAGTTGATTTAAATGAAATTTTAGTAAGATAAATTCAAAGTGACATTAGTTTTAGTTCATTCGGTATAACATAATCCATTTCTTTTGATAAATCCAGTCAATATTTAAAAAAAACACTGTATTTACTTTGGCAAATAATGAACCTTCATTTTAATATTTACTCACATCTTTTTGGTAATAAAAGTTTAAACTTGCAGTACATTTATTACATACAATATGCTTCTAATTTTTATGAGCCTATACTGCATGGCATGTAATAATAGCCAGTTAGGAGGAAAATTACTTTATGATGTACCTAATACACTCTCTTACTTAGGTAATATTTCATGACCATAATTAACAGTTTAACTACATTGTCTAAATAATATGTCACGACACTGTATTTATATGTATTTTACGCTCATAATAAAATATTTTTTAAACTCTCTGCTGTTGGGAGGAAAATATGGTAAAAATATCTATCCTTTTATTAAACTTTTCAACCTGCAATTCAACACTTCAAACTTTATAAATTAACTAAAAAATTTAAGTTTTTACGAACCCAAATTGAGTGTCTATAAATTTGAATAATTTTGAACAAAAACACGCTTGAAAAGAAGGCGTAGGATAGAAAAGGATATGTAGAATAATGTACATATACAATTCCTGGCTAATTACATTTGATATTATTGATCATAGTTGCTAATCGTTTTAAATTCTGATTCAACTTCTGACTGAACTGAAGGTCCAAAATGTATTTGTACCAAAGTCATTTGAATGGAAACTAAAATAAGCTTTCCCAATCCGCAACTATATACCAATAATGGTTTGTTTAGTTCAACCAACAGAATCTCCTCTGAGTGCATCTCGTTGTTGAATTTCAACCGGATGTTCTCCGTGGGACAGGAAGTCTAGAACTAAGTTCAAGCATACCACCGTAGTGATGTCGCTAATAATTGCAATAACGTTCAAAGTTTCACGGGAGCTCTACAATCTTGTGGATCTTATTACATTCAGTTCTTCAATTTAAGAGCACGTGTCAGCTCCTCTCTTTACTTCAGATTTGCTTCAAGAAACAGAGTTGCAAGTAAAAATCTTTTCAAGCTGCATAATACCATCGTAACTATGTAAATGGAAAGGCAGTACACAGGACCATAAAGACAGAATCGGCCATTCGTATGCTAAGTTAACCCACACTCCTATATATTCATCTAACTTTGATAACGATTCGTCTTTCTTAACCCGAAGGCATGATTTCAACCTTGGAAAATGATTTAGAATCTTCATTTTGTCTTCTCTTAGTCCTATTGTCAGTGTTACACCTTGTTCTCGGATAATAAAGAAGAAGACTTCATTTTCAATTATTTTACACTAGCAATATTATAAGCACAAAAAATAGAGTGGGAAACATTGTATAGAATTAATAATATTCAAATAGAAACAAAAATACAAAATTACATGATTTCAATTAGAAAATCAACAATTTTAGGCCTTTCAAATAAACTGTTTTTCAGTTTCAAAAGCAGTACATTTCATGCCATTTTAAAGAATTTCAAGGGACTTTTTGAAATGTTTTGGGATATTATAAAAATATTTTATAATTTTACATTTCATAGAATTTTAAGTAATTATGTGGGGTTTAACAATATTTTATGGAATATTAAGAAATTTTAAGGCCTTTTAAGAGATTTTTAGGGATATCACGAGATTTCTACTAATTGTTCGTCATTTTTGACTAAAACTTTAGTGAAAATAAGTTGAATAATATTAAATGAAATAGTGAAATAAAATTAATAGCTAGTAAAAATTTCCATTAAAGTAAATCACTGACCGACTTTTCAATACCAAAATGTTATATATAGGTCGGTTTTTTGCCTCCGCACATTTTTTTTTGTATTGCCGTGTAATGTAACAGAATGGTTGAAAGAAGTAAGAATATTGTTCCTCGCAACCCTCTTTTATTTCCATATATTTGATTGCGTTTATCCCCCGTAGTCACGAGTTTACAACTGCGTCACGATCAAGGTGGATTTAATTCTTGCACAGTACATTGCACAAAACGAAAGATAAACGTGTATCGAATAAAATCCCCAAGTACGCGAAACCGGGTTTGATAGTTCTTTTTTAGTTCCTCTTGTAGATACGTGCCCGACGACACCCAAGAAATCCTGAGTAGTAAAGTGTATACATACCAAGTTCGAGTGCACTTACCCTTATACATATGTATAAATACACAGAAGGCACATATGTATACCAATATACATGCATATACACTTCAAAGGAAATTCGAGCTGAGTCGTCTGTGAAATTCGAAGGAAAGAAAAACTTTACTGATTCCGGGTGCTCGAAAGAGAAAGATGCTCACAGAAAGGTCTCAGGGGGCTCAAACCCGTGCGTAAGGCAAGGATTTCTCCAAAACATGTTTTTATGCAACCGCATGTTGTAAACTTTTAATGTATTCGAATCCATTTATATTATTTCTTTCATTCTTAAACATATATTTTTATAAAATGTGAATTTTGTGAGAGAAAAATTCCTGGTGATTAAAATATTTAAATTCCAGCTTTTCTGTTGAATTGAATACTTTTCCTTGAATTACATGCATTCGCATTGCTTTGATAATTTGTAGTAAAAATGATTGAATGCAACGTGCATGGATCATAGTTGCTAGTTAGTGTAAATGATTATACGAGAAAGACTTTTCATCTGATTCTAAGGTTACTCATTTCTTCAGTAAGTTAAATACTGCAAAGAAGGCTATAGAAAGAAACCGCAGACAGTCTACTTCTCTGCGCTATGCGCAACCAATGACTAAAAAACACTATCTGCAAGGGTGAAAGCTTTTATATAACTAAACCTCAGGATACTAAATCGTTGTAGGTCACTTTGATTATATTTAGATCAAAATGATCCACTTTTGCAGATCAAATCATTCATGTGTGTTCAACTTCATCCGCATCATATCGCTCGGACTACTTCCACTCGAAACAAATTTCTTAGCTTCGGTGTAGATAATTGATCTCCAAAATCAGATTAATTCTATCCCAATTGTTTGATCAAAGAAAAAAACCTCAAATAGATATCAAAGCTCATTCTCATCTAGTTTCGAGATAAAATTAATTATCTGGGATTTACTGTGTCACTTTTCCATTATGAAAATGATTTAATCTTACCCCAGAATCTCTCTGATAGCTTAAAAAGTAAAAAATAATAAGCGGCTCGCTTATGGATCCCCGAAAAACGAGAATTTATTACTGAAAGTAGGTGTGATTTTTCTCACAGGGTTTCTGTCCCCTTTGGTATCAGAATGACTGACGTGCAAAAGACATAAAAAATTAGGACACAGTCTCAGCTGCAGACTCTTCGACGTTATCCTCATTTTTTTATGCGTCTGTTGAGGGGTAGAGAGATACGTGAGAATAAGTGGAGGAGGGGGGGGGAGAAACAAGTGTAGAAAAAACCGCATACGTAAGAATGCAGCTGTGCGGTTGGTGGTTTTCGAAGATACGTCAAAACTACTTATGCGCTGATATATCCTGGAGCATGTGCGGGAAGAGAGGTCCCACTGGCTGCAGTGTGGGGATTATGATAAGATATTCACTGCCAGAAACACGAAGAGAGCGGAATTTTCAGCTTCCTCGTATCCAGAATGTAATATAAAGGAAATGCCGAAGAAAATAGCTTGATCTTGAGTTGAGGATGGCAGAAAGGGGTGCAAGGGATACAAGGGGTAAAAGAGGGATGGGAGAGGAGTGATGTGATAGAGGGAGAGATATAGATAGTGAAAGAGCAAGAGAAATAAACGAAGTTGAGATGAACTAAAAGAGGAAGGAAGACTGGATAGAAAAGAAAAGAGAAGGAAAAAGCATCTCGACGACCATCCTCGTAATACGAAGGTTGCACACCTACCGATACCCATAGTATGGCGCTTTTATTTTATAGCCAAATTATTCCTCTGAGAAGTAATTCCATCTTCGCGAAATGGTATGTGTTTATATTATACATATAATATCATATACGTATACATAGCCACGCAATTGCACTGTAAACTACAAGAGAGAACTCCTTCAAAATAAGATGCATGGGAAAATTGCACAGATTCCAGGGATATTTTGTAAATTTGATCGGAATTATGTAAATATTTTGCAACAAAAATTTTCATTGAAATTTCATTGGATTATTCAATGAAAAGGGTAATATTCAACTGAAAGATATTTTCGGGGTAAAAAAGGATAGAGAACTATCTATAATTAATTATAAATATGGAAATGTAAATTCTACGTAGTATAATAATTTTTAATTTGGATTGATAAATGAAATGAATACAAAATTTTACTATTAAGGAATTATTATTATTATTAATATTATTATTATTATCTTTCATTATCTTGATTAATTGAAGAGCTTTGATGTATTTTTATACATTACCTCCACTTCCCTCTTTATGTCCATAAGTAATTTGGAAAACTTTACTTTAAAAAGTTCGAAGGCTTTCTTAAGAAACTCTTGAAATTAATTTTATGAATAAAAATGATAAAATAAAGTTTTTCAATCATGGAGACATTGATTATTCAAGAAGTGCATTAAAGAAATTAATTCGGTCGAAATTTTCTTTATATATATATATTTTTTTTTTATTTTCTTATAATTAGACTATTAACTTTTTCGGATTTTTCTAATATGCTTCATTTTTATTAAAAAGCAGATTTAGTGAACAATTTAGATTGAAAATCGTTTTACAAATTTTATTAGAAGGTTCGTTATTGCACTTTCATTGAGAATTCTGTTTAATCCAACCAGAGGAAGTGTTTTTGCGTCCCATTTAATGGAAACCGAGATTTTTTTATCCAACAGAATTTTCAAGGGGAATACAATTTATATTCATAGATTTTAAATTCCATAAAATATTTAGTTTTGGGTTGATTGGGAATAATACTAAATTATTTAATATTATAAATTCATTAATAATTATAGAGTTTTTATTAGTAACAAATTATCGATTTATTAAGTCAAGATCATTTTCCATCAAATGTTGGATAATATTTTAAATATTCTGAGTATCGAGATCGTGGGTTCATTCAATTAATCACTGCCACATCGTGAAGTGGCGTTTTCCTTTTGCTCAACTTTATAATTATCGATTCGACTTGCACCTTATCGGAACGCCATTTCCTATTTAGTTGACATACAGCACAATCCTTTGAAATTTCCTCACGGTATTCCGCATAAAGTTTTTCTTCGATTGTCTCCAGATTTAAGAAAATTACGAACTTTGTCATTCCAACTTTTACTCTTCTAAATTTTTAGAACTGAGAATTTAAATTTAGAACTTTCTATGAGAATGATTTCAAATATTGGTATTGATTGAACTATTTTTCGAAAATATATAAAGAATCACCCAAATAAGCAGCGGTATTTCTAAATGCGTTCAGGTTCACAGAGTATTTGGCGAGGTCTTTACGACGTTACATCTTTACGATAACTTTACGACATCCTATGTACACATGTCCTTAAGATGTCCTGAGTATAAAGACATCTTAAATATGTCATACGTTTTGAGGATGACTTTAAGACATCGTAAAGACATTTTAATGACATAGAAATGGGATGTCGTAGTTGTAACGATCTCGTAAAAAAAAATCATCAAATGTTGTGCCCATATGGGATATCGTATTTATTATGATTGCGGGAAACTGCAAACACTAAAAGATAATAAATGCAGTATTTCGAATATCAAAAATATCACGGTGAATTACCACAAAGCATTTCATATGCAAACAGTTAAAACAAGTTTGATTATTTCAGTAGAACCAAGCGTTTGTGAAAAATTTGTTTGGAAAACAGAAAAGTAATCAAGTAACAATGAACAGAATCGCGATTCAGATAAAATCGTGACAAATTTTCCAAAGGGCTGGGAAGATGCGTCTAAAATGCTTATAAATTAAGGGTACCATAAAGCTTTCGTTAAATAACAGAGCAGGGAGTACATGGCTCTAATGTTGAGATGAAAAAGGATTTTTTGTTTTAACTTATTTTTAGTGAGCGACGACTCTAACAAGCGACACAGATTCAAGGAATGACAACTGGAGCGAGCAAGTACGTAATTGTCAGGATATGCTCAGAGTACATTTAATAGAAGAACCTTACCGAGTCAAAGGCTTGTCAGAATGTCTTTTGTGGTTTATAACTGTCTGGTATTAAATTTCACGAATTTTAGATAGAATTTGTAAGGCAACTAGTTCATCGTATTTAGTTTAAATGTAATAATTAGTCTCTGCTAATTAAAAATCAACCAGTTGAATGTTTAATATTATAATATTAAATGTTTGTGATAAAAACGATACTGTCTCCTCTCCTTATATGCTCACGTGCATTATTATGTACGATAATCATTTGCGGATTATACTCATTAAGAAGATCTTGTTTGTCGAGCACCACTTGTGCACGACACATCCTTTAAAGTCCCATTATTCGACGTAACAAAGCGGTCGGGGAAGGTAAAGGCTTATATACACAAAATCAAGTACTTTTGATCTCAACTTCTCGACCTCGCAATATATCGTCTCATTTTCCTTTAAACACTAGAAGCCTCTTTAAAACAGAGAAAATTTTGAAAGCTATAATAAGGCTATTCTACATCAAACGAGTTCGCAATATTTTCGACTTCACTACACAATGCAGTCTGCAAATTTCAGAAAGTAAAGTTATAAAACGTTATCAATCCCTCATAAAATAAAAATAGTAATTTAAATTGAAATTTAGACGCACGAAGTATTTTTATAATATTATAAAAATTGTATCGAATATAAAATAACATAATATAAAATAAAATAATATGTACAAAAATAACTTTAGGTAAATAAGTGACGTAAGAAAAGTGATTTTCCGCCATTATCTCGATTATCGATTGAAATTTTTTTCTGTTTAACTAATACGTGAGATAAATTGAAAAACAACAAAAATCTGTTAGTAACGAAAATTGAATGGAGCTTATTAAATTAATATCACCTTCAGCATGGGATATTGAATTTAAAATCATACATTACTTATTTTCCAACTCATAAATCTATAATGAATGAATAAAATACGAAAATAAAAATTGTAATTAATTAAAAACTAATTTTTTTTACAGATCTACCAAGTTTTGTAGACTCTATCGGAAACGTTACAGCAGCCAGCGGCAAAAAGGCTGTTTTATCGTGCACAATTAGAAAATTAGGTCACTATAAGGTAAGAATTTTCACTACACTATAAATTCATTATAAATTTATCAATTATTTATTCATTAAGAATCAAATATTTCTCCATACTGATAGTGACAATTATTTCTGACAAATCGCTGAAATTTTCTGTAGCACGATAATATTAAACTTTAATAAATGCTAATTAGGTCATAAAGTACTTAAATGGCCGTTACAATTGTTTATTTCGAGATTACCAGTGAGGCTATAACTTCTATAGGGAGCTTAAATAAATCGCAATCATTTTAATACTTAGAAATTAAATATGCAATTAAACTGCCTTTTATGAAATAAATGAAGAGGTTTGCTTTCGAAATATATGAAACACACGAATATTTCTACATTTTCCTAATTTGAATGGTTTCCACTTTTCTGGTATAATTGAAAAATATGTATTACTGTAGAGGAACTGAAGTATCATATATATTTTTTGTAAAATTTAAGATTTTCGCTAGTAAAAATTCTGAAATTGATGTAATAGGTTTCTTTCTGTGAGATATAATAAATTAAATACTGTAGAGTAAAGTTATATTCGACCCACTTTTTAAATATTTTTTAAATAGTTTTTGCCATTTTCAAATTAAAGAAAATTAGTTTCTTTACTGAAAATTTTACTACCAAAAGTGAACCATTTTATTCATTTTCTGAGATTGAGAATACGTATGTTTTTATTGAGAGAAGAGCGTAAAAGCTTTTAAATCATAAAAATCTGTTTTAACTTTATATTAAATTTTGTATCCTGAAAATAATTTAAACTCGAGTAAATAAATAAAACATAATAGAAACTGCTGGTCCAAAATAACTAATAGTTTTCAACTTCCAGATATACCAACTCGGTGATTGCACTGATTTATTACTATTGCCAGTCCGCCCTTAATCTGTCGGATAAAACTGCAAATTAAACAAACAGTTGGCGAATAAATTGAGACGAACTTTTCCCCTGAGAACAGATTGAAACGCAGAATCTCGAGGAATTTTGCTGATTTAAGCTTTTATTTGAAATTCACAAATTCCGTAATTATTATTATCCAATTAAATAATTAGTGATTCAGTTTATTGTGAAATACTCTGAACAAAAATTTCGTTGGAAAACTTGCATCTGCAAATAAATTGATGGTATTTTACATTTAAATTCAGATTGAAACGCTTTTCCAAAACCGTATCGGATCAAATTTAGTCGGATAGAAATCTTCTCTTGATATTAGATCCGACTCAGTCGGACTGGCATCATTGTTTTGACTGTTTGATTCGGATACAAATTCCGGAATGAAGTGGATTCAAAAAGAGTTTTTTCTATCCAACACTTTAGCCAGGAAAGTTTTATTTTAAAAGTCACTAAAAGCTATAAAAATATTACTTGACGATTTAAACCAGTTTTGGTTGTAAGAAACGAAGGTTTAAAAATGTAGAATAGCTCTTTTGTGTGTGAACGTGGGCATTTTTCACTAAACCTGACAAAAGAAAATGGCCTTTGTCGGAACTGTAATCTTGAGTAAAGAGAAGATTAATTGCCAGACTGAAAGTCGTCAGCGGAGCATTTTGGTATTTCGTAAACGGATGAATCAAGACTGTAGGTGTCGCACCATAAATTGCTTCTAAAAGAGCCTAAAACTGTTGATTCATAAAAGCATGCTATCAAGTTATCACTGTTATCATTATTCTTTCCCTGCTTAAAAGCATTTTCCTACCATTAAAGCATTTTACTTTGACTAAAAGGTGCGGCAAAACTTTCTACAAATACATATATATTTTCCTTTGAAAAACATAATAGATTAAACATTTGGATGCTTTCGGTATTAGAAAAAATGACTTCATTTATAAAAATTAGAAAAGGTGACTAATTATCTTCGTACTGAAGTCAAATTTCTATGGAAAACAACTTTTATCTTCCTAATGACCACTTTTTTTATCTCTCCAATCTCCAAAAAGTTCATTTTCATCCTATTAATAACAAACTTTGATAGGTTAATTATTTTCATTCGATTTTTGACAAATTCTTCTTGAAGTTCGGCATATTATTCATCGGATGACAAGTTTTGATGAATGAAATTGTAACTTCATAAAAAGTATTTGTTAAATACTTCAACATTTCTTAAACTTTTATTAAATCTCGCCAAAACCCTTTAAATTTCTTAAGATTCTATAAAACCCTAACAGCTGGTAAAATCACTTAAAATTTTTGAAATTTCCAATAAATTTTCATAAAATTTCTTGAAATATGAGAATTAGTCTTAACTGAAGTCTGAAGCCTCCTTCAGAAGTGAGCTGGATCTCAAAAAATGTTTCTGCCGAGAGCAGTAATTAAAACAGTTTCTCGCAATAACAAAACGATTCACCTAGCCCTGCAAATCCACGATTACCACCCGCTACGTTAATAACTGTTGCCGATAAGCCAATTAGTTCGTGACATGTGTTGATATTCGTTCTCGCCTGTGCATGGTACTGGCGTGTATAAATGTATACAAATAAATAAATTCGCAGAATATTGCTTGGGGTTTCCACGATTTTTAATCGAGGTAAAACCCAAAGCTACGCTGTCGTATTGATAGAACGATTCCACTCACTGCTTCCTACACCATTTTGAAATTCTGATTACTAATTACGACATACATATATGTAAGTACAATATTCACTAAAAAAAAAAATGAAACCTGTTTCTCTTTTCCAACTGCTATTTGATTGATCTATATTTGATTGCATCGTATTTTACAAAAAGTCTGTCTATCTGATTTACAGACTTCGATAACAAATATGTACGTACATATTTTTCAACGATTTATACTGCTGTAGAAAGTAAAAACAACGTAAGTAACATTTTTACCGAAAATGAGTTATTGGTGTCAAAACAGATTCGTACACTGCCGATCAGAATTGTGAGCTCATCTGTTTTTTGATGATCTTTTCGAGGATCTTTTAAGTTATAATATATTATATAATACATAATATATTATAAAATCAAAGTAATCTCGACCAAATCTCGTGAAAAGGGAGA
>JAUEJJ010000045.1:5032394-5051371 GCA_032164275.1 Synergus coniferae | reverse complement strand
CCTACAGAGTCTGTAAGAAATATATTTGGAGATTATTTAATTATAAGTTTGTAAATATTGCAAATAATTAATCCAGAATAGTTTTTTAATCCTGATGGGGTATTGACCAGTTTTCTCTAAGTGGGATATTTACGCGTGACTGCAGTCACGCGCCTTGTGGGATCTTTTCCAGTTTTCCAGATCAGGACCACATTAGAACTAGGGAAAGCTGGCTAGAACCCCGTCAGAACTCCATCAAAATTTCTGCACAGGTAAATTTGATGAGTTTTTTGAATCATTCTAAAAGGTTAATTGACCATCAAAATGTAGAACAAGATTACGTCTTTTAGGGAGAAATCATGTCATTGATTGTGTGAAAAGGATTAAGTGAGGACTTGTTATTTGAACGTGCTAAACGTTTCTACCAGAGTTCCAAAATCAATACTGATTGATGTCTATTTCATTAACGTCAGCTTGAATGCGGGTACTAGAGTGTAATTCTATAGGAGAGATGCCCTTATTGAACACTATTATCCGGCCAGAACTTACTGTTATATAACTGTACCCGTCATTCTAACAATCCTCATAACATCAGGCCTAATAATTTTATTTTCCGTGACCTTTGTTTTTTAGCCAAATATGATTAATTAATTATTAGTTATTAATAATTTGATCATTGTTTCACAATTACCTAATTAATGTATGTACCTAATGAATGTGTCTAATTAATTTTTTTTGAGATAAAGGAGAAAACGTATATTTACGCAGAACTCGTATAACATTTCTATCTAGAAGCTTTACGTAAGTATTTTATAGTATTATTTGATACTCTTTGATGTTAATTTTCTCTTCCTCTCTTGCTACTAAAAAGTCAGAATTTCCATCAAGCTAATGAGTACGCGGCAGAATTGTTATTGCTCATTAGGTCGTTGAATTTAAGAAAATAATTTGCTGCTAAATGTAGTCTTTATCCAGATAATATCGTTTTTAGTATTCCCACCTTCAATCTTTTTTATTCTCTTTTTATTTTTTTGTGCCTAGCACAGCACAATGAACTTAAGCATATGGTTTGTACTTTTGTAAGTTCGCATTCGCTTTCGCGGTTTGCTCATCCTTCGACCCCAGAAAGAGAAAGAATAAAAGTGAGTGCATGTGTACTAAGGCGACTGAAGTCGTTTCGAATTTCCGGAAATGCCATTCTTACTCACCACGACTCGTCCCATTCTCTGTTTCCCACGTTATTTTCCTTTTTTCTTTAAAGAGGTTTGCATCTTCACTCCTCGAAAATCCCGGAAACTCCAGAAAACCTAATTCACTGACCTATGTGCCCGAGATACTTGTACGTTTGCAACAAATCAAACTTTTACGTGACCTGAAACCATCTATTTCCTTATTCCTATCACATCAGAAAGCAATTTTTGAAGTTTTAAAATGAAATTCACACATCATTGAGCTGGCAATTTAGTTTAGAAATGAATTATTGTATATAACTTTTTAAAAATCCTTAAAATCTCCTGAAATCGCTTAAAATTCCTTGAAGTTCTTTAAAATATTTAAAATTCCCTAAAATCACTTAAAGTCTATGAAATCCCTTTAAATTTCTTAAAGCCACCTGAAATATCTTAAAATCCCGTCGGGTAAATTTCTGCTAGTAAATAAATAATTTTTAAAAAATTGTCTTGGAACTTTTGTTTATATTCTTCAGTAGATGTAAAAAAAATTTCTTTTAAGTTTATCAAGTTGGTCAATGGCAACTTCAACCCTACAGAAATTTTACAGATTTATAAAGCGACAAAACAAATCCAAAGAATTAGGTCTTAATCCGAGTTTCTAGTTTTCATAATGCCTCTCAGAAAAACTTTGGTACAGAAAAGTCAAGTGGGAACTACAATAAAATAGAATAAAAAGTGAGCTAAACTGCTACCAGAAGTTACAAGTAAGCCGCAAGAACTTCGACAATTAGCGGATATACTAAGACACTAGACTTAGAACAAAGCCCATAATTTTCTAACTTTCACTTAGTAACATAACAATGAAATATTTGAGCTTCTAGAGTTTATATTCAGGATACCATTGTCTTCAAAATTTGTATATTCTCTGTATTAGACGTTAATTCCATCAGCTTATAATAATAAAAAGTGTACACATTAAACCTAATTATTAAATTTCAGACTCGTATTATCTCCATAAACTATAACACTATAAAAAGCTAATGATTTTATTTCTTTCTGAATTAATTCATCAATTGTTATTTGAACTAATTATTTTTTGTCGTTTTTGCACGCCTTTTGGTGAAAAGGTTCAGAAAATTCTAAACAATTCCAAATGAAAGGATTTTAAAATATTTTAAGGGATTTCAAAAGTAAATATCATATCATATATATTCTGTTTGTTTCCAGTTTCTCCAACTGTAAATCTTCCGGATCAACTTCTGGGCTCACCACTTGACACTGACGTGACTTTAGTATGTCATATCGAAGCATTTCCTAAGACAATTAATTTCTGGAAGAGAAAGGATCAGGTTATCATGAATGGGTAAGTTTGTAAAAAAAAATATATATATTTCTCCAGAAAAAAGGCTGTTCGAAATATTCTATTGAAATTGCAAATTGATTCGAAAATGTAATTTAATGAGTCTTTAATGAGAAAGTAATATAATTGCTTCTAAATGGTCACAAGTCAGAAGTAAATTTCTTATTCATTCTGATTTAAATTCTGTAGAATTTTCTGACTCCACAGCTCGTTTCTCGACCTTATTCATGGCTTCTTTTCTATATGTACTCTTTTGGAGAGGTAATTTAATTTGCATTTTAATTTACATCAATTAATACTTGATTACACAGGGAAAGATATGAAATTATTGAAAAAGCGGATCCGGATGAGGAATGGAAAACGAAGTTAGAATTGAGAATAAGAGGCTTGCAGAAAGAAGATTTGAGTGAATTCATATGTGCAGCTGCGTCGAGTGTGGGTTCTGCAGAAGGAACCATCAGAGTATACGGTAATATTTTTATAATTCAATTGTAACTAAAAATAGTAATAATTATTTTAAAGAATTCAATATAATAATTGAATTTGATAAAAGAAAGAACATCGTGTAAAAATGTATTGGTATCCCGATCGTCAAACTCAATTCTTTTATCTACTTTTCTCTACCCTTATCTCACAATCCAATTTAATATTTTTAATTCCACTTCAGAATTTCGCTTTAATTTTATGAAGTGTAACGGATCCTTGAACATCGTTTTTAAAAAGACTTGCATTGTTCTTTTTATAAAACTTTTCAACTTTTCCTGGAGATACTAAGCGTCCTTATTAAACTTATTTTATTCTATCGATTTCTTTTCTGTTGTAACTACTCATCAGTGAAGCTTTCAACGAGCTTGCTCTCTATACCCACGTTTCTCTCGAAAACTTTGAAAGAGTTCGATAGGAGAGAAAAAATGAAGAAGAGATGGTGCATGAGATCATTTTAAAAAATTGCATTATTTAAATTCCGATCTCATCGAAGCAGTGACAAAAAAGAAATAAAGGAAAACAGGAACAGTTAATATTAGTTCTCGCAGCATTCATTTCAGAACTTATTGTTAGACATTTGTGAAAGTAGAATTAATAAATATCAATTAATAAAACTCTATCATTTGCCAATTTGAAGGATTTCAAAGTTGAAACTAGTTTAAAAATAAAATTTGACGAGATTTCATGGGATTAAGTGATTTTACGAAACTAAAAAAAAAACAAATCTTTCTTACTGTTTTTTTTTTGCAAACTTACAAAACAAAAATCGAAATAATAAATAATGCTGAGAAAGAAAATCTAAAATCTCTTTTCTTTTTTTGTGAATTTTCAGAAATTGAACGTGCAACTTTGCTTCCAACAAAAGCGACGTTAATGCACGGGAAAAAACATAAAAACAAATTAAAGCATGGAGACTCTACGACTCTAAATAGAATATTTCACCAGCTTAGTACGCCAGCAATGCAAAAAAGCACTGCGAGATTGGTATCCAATAAGATTTTAACGACGACCGTGGATCCTCGTACAACATTAACCAAGAACAAGAATGCCCTTAAACATAATGAAGTGCTGAACGTGCAGAGCAACGCCATTGCCATAAACGTGATCAAGCAGATAAGTGCGATTTGTGTTCTGCTTTCTTTTACGCTGCGGTAATTCGAGCGACTATAAAATTAGAAAACTGCTAGGTACAAGAGCAACGATTTTCCATTTTATAATGCGCCTAACTACGAGAACAACGATTTGCGTCTGTTAGAATGAAAAAGTAAATTCTCCTTTACAGACAGCAATCGGTGGCGCAAACACTCTCCGAAAAAATTAATTTTCTACTTCTCCACTCAATATTTGTCATTTCACTTTTTTTCTGACTAATTCAGAGTATTTCAAATTTAAAAGCACTGAATTTAGAATAATTAAATTTCAAACTGTAATCTCTCATTTTAAAAGGGATTCACAGTTTAGTAATTTTAATAAATTTAAAGATAAACTTTTAATGGTCGAAAGTGATGCACATCCAATTTCAGAAATTCTACCTACATTGAAGGGCATTCGAAATTGAAGTCTCCCAAACTCCCTAGCATTTAACGCTTTTATCCCCTAAAGCAAAAGAGAGATTCAGATTTCATTCACAGTCTACTACAGCGATATTCAAATCCAGGTTCATGCAACGTCAAAGAGGTTTAATTTAGGTACACAATTTTGGAAATTTAAATCCTGCAACTTCATAAAGATAAAATTCTGAATTTAAACCTCTGTGAAAGAACTGACAAATACTCTTTAATTCGATAAAAGGTGGAATAAAAGCACATAATTCGTGTTTTTCAGTTTCAAAATGGAAAGTTTTATGGAAATAAAACCTGTGAAATTTCTAAATCAGAGGAAATTCAATTTTTGATTTTTTAAGTTGCCGATTGTTCAACTTCCAAACATTTGATATAAAAACTCGACCCAAATAAAATGAAATTTAAAAAGTTTCGAAGGAGGAAACAAAGATTGTAGAAAATTGATGTAAACGAGGATCGAAAAAGTATTTATCAGGAAAAGTGAAGTTTCTCTTTTCGTGTACAGATTTCTGCTTGAGAAATTAAGGATGTAGCTAACTTAATATTGTATTTAAAATAATATTTCTAGGTATTAGAATATATTAACTGTTTTTATGTTTTCTGTTATTAAAAATATCAAAGATATTTTTTACGTAAGTAAATTAATTAAAAAAGGTACTTAATATGCGAATATAAGTCCTTCTTAATAAAATCAAGAGATGATAAAATATTTAATCACTACCCCCAATCATACTGAAGAAATTATATTCTGAAGAAGGTGAATTCGTCATTCTTTATCGACCGGAAACATTTTTATCAAATCGTGCGAGAAAT
The DNA here is from genome assembly GCA_032164275.1 of Synergus coniferae. Classification (NCBI taxonomy): domain Eukaryota; kingdom Metazoa; phylum Arthropoda; class Insecta; order Hymenoptera; family Cynipidae; genus Synergus; species Synergus coniferae. Next base: position 5,045,999 of record JAUEJJ010000045.1, on the reverse strand, counting down.
CAAGAATCATTTTTAACAGTACAACAAATCCAATATCAAACGACATTATATTTTTGACTTAATTTTTTAAATCAGATCTCATATTTAATTATTCAATAACAAATACAACTATTTACATAAAAATAATCCTCTTTTCACTCTACTTTATACCTCAACAATTTAAAAATCGACTAAAAAAATAATAAATCCTAATCAAGAAATTTTGCATCTCTTGCAGCTTTTTAGTCTTTCATATCCATCATTTTGGGAAAACGAATACAAGCTATTAAAACTGGTATGATGTGAATGTACGTTTATACAAAAATTTATTTAAAGTTGCTTAAGATTTCGGTCATCACAGTACCATTTTCATTAAAAAAAAAGGTGAAAAAAGTAATTTTTTAAAACAAAGAAATGAGAAATAGGTGACAAAAAATTGGCTAAAAAAAAGCCCGATCTCCAAACCCAATCAATAAAATTCACATTTAGAATTTAGAAGAAATTCAAAGGAATTCAAAGGAAGTCATATATGAAACTAAAATAATTCTAAAGAAATCAGAAGAACTTTAAACAAATCAAATCGAATTCAATCAAGTTCAAGCAGGGTGTCTACTAAATTTTTCTCACAAAATTCTCGGACAATAAAATTCCCAGATTTCCTTACATATGCCAATATTTTTAAAAAGAGTCAGATTTTTCAGATGCGAAATTCTAAATACTTTATCTGTTGTATAGTACCTATTTTGCTAGCAGATTTTGCTAACCAAAAGACAACTGAGCCGGAAAAACCACTTCAGAATACATACACTCAAAAAGTAATAAAACTTTTAGGAAAAAAAAAACTAAATAAATAAAGAACACTTTGGTACGAAAACTCAATAATGAATACAAATTAATGAATTATTTAATCTAGATTAATAGTGAGCACTATGTTTGTTTTGAAAGGATCCATTTCCCGCATCAAAAATAAAATCAAAGACAATTCCCGGATTTCCTTAAATTCCTACACAGTATAGACACCCTGAAGTTAAATTAAAATAAATTTAATGTCAATTTAAAATAATTCAAGGGTTCTAAAGATTTTCAAAATAGATAAAAGAAAAGGTGAATATGTGACGACCTGTGATGACTAAGATTAATTTTTGTATGTACAAAAAAAAAACATCTTAAAGATAAATCAAAGCAAAGATATTTGTGATATTAACATTTGTGTTTGCTCTTGTCTTCTATCACTGACAATATTTTGCATTGATGAAAGAATAAACTAAAAAAAAATGTAACTCCTTTTGTTTCAAATCAAATGCTGACAAATAATTAGCGTATCAAAATCTGTAGACTTAAGTAAATGCGAAAGATACTTAAATGTGAAACGATAGCTGTATAGAATAAATTCCGATGTATGTAAGAAAGGTACCTATGTATATGTAATAAGAAAAATGTAAGAAAAAAATTTCACAGAGTAATGTGACAAAGCGCTCAGTATGCTGATAAAATTAAAAATAGCATATCGACGTGAAATTCCATATCCATCATATAAAAATACACATGACATTGACTAAATACTTTAGGGAAACTAATTAGAATCTAAGTTATTAATTTTGGATCATTTTTATACTTTATAGAAGAATCGTGTGATTAGTTGGATAAGAATTTAGTTTTAAGAAAATTCGACTTGTAATAAAGGTAAAAAGCTTTTAATCTTTCCTTTAACCTAGAAGAAAAAACCGAAAATAATATTTATTATAGCGCACTTCGACAAAACAATACATATTAGTATTGTATAGAAAAAATACTCCTAAAACTTGAGTGGTTGTATTTGCAGTCTTGCTAGCTCTATTTGAGTCGAATCTATAGATTAGCGGGATTAAAAATGATGATTAAATAGTTGTGAGTGATTAAACCAGAAAAATATGAATATTACTGGCAGTGAAGTAAATAGAGGAAAACTTCAGTATGTGAATAATGCTAGGAATTTCAGTGCTGGAATTGAATGTTGGCATTTTTCCAAAAAAGAAATCCCCATCTAAGTGTTTTTCTTATTAAAAAATTAGACTTCTGTGACTTTATTGAGTTTTGCAATCTAAAGATTACTGAAATAAATTCAGATTATTCTACTTTTCGAAAAACAAGGCCTATCATATTTTTCTATACCTTGCCTACAAATTATGTTACAATAAATTAAACTTACAATTAGTGGGATGAAAATTGTTAATTGAAAAAAATTAGATAGAAAAGTTAAAGATAAATAATAATGTGACGCATAGAGAACATTTTTTCTAAGATATTATTTTGTGATTTACATGCAAATATTCTTTGCTAAGTTTTTTTCAAAAAAGGTTAATTTTCATCTGTAGATAAAATAATTTTCATGTAAATAGGACAAATTTCTGGAGATAATTAATTATCCGAGGGGTACATAAATTCTGCAATCACTTCCGATTTGAAATTTATCTGCGAATTATCGAATTTTTAACACTGTACCATTAAATTGTTTATTTTAAAACGTTTAAATGTGAAGACTTGGAAGATTGCACATTTCTATTTTCAGAGTTAAAAGTGAAAATTATTGATTCACAATTTTTATTTACAATTCACAATTTGTATACCCTTTCAAAATTAGATTTTTCAATTTTCTATATACACCGAATTTATAGTCACATAAATTGCAGAATTCAAATTAAAAAATTGTGCAATTCTAAACGCTATTAGTTTGAAATTGTTAAATTTGAAAACCTTTAAATTAGAAATAATCCAATTGTAAGCTGTAAAGCTGCTAATACTGCATTTTTTTATTGTTAAATTATAATGGAATTTTTTCTACATGTTTACCACGAAATTGTTCGATTTTGTGCACACAAAGCTGAAAATCATTTGATTTTGAACGTTCTTAATTTATCAATTTAAACAATTGCAATTAAAAATTCAGGATACTTTATTCTTGAATTACATTTGTAAAGCGGTAAACTTTAAAATGTTTGAATACAAAATTAGTCTATTTAGAAAAATAATCGGTTAAAAAATATTTATACCGATATTTAATATGTACCCCTCGTAATTTTCTCTTTAAGAGTCGAAAACTTAGCATCGTATGGATAATGTCGTTTGAAATGCAGGGAATGATGCTAAATTAAGTTTAATTGATTAACGACTACTAAGCAAGTAAGCAGTATTGAACGATGCTCAATATATTACCATTACAATAATGATTATATTTAAAGACGTTGTTGTTTATAGAAAAATATATATTGTGAAACTAAGCTGAAAAAATGTGCTCAAAATTGGACAATTATATAAGTATAGCTTCGCTATCATAACGTGTTGACAAATAATGTATATCATGTATCTAGCATTATGTTTTGTTTTTATAGACCTACTTTAAGCTTACATGAGTGTATTTTTTATGTAATTCCAGTCGAAGGAACAAATACAAATGTTTGTCATACGAACGTAACTCTATTTTTGTTTATTGAAACTTCACCTTTTCGCGTTCGTAAATACAGACTGGTCCAGCTTTGGTCGCTTTAAAATGTAATATTTTTTCATCCGGGCTATTTCTCTCAGGACCAAAACAATATACTGAAAGCCATGAAGAGGCAGCTGAATGCAACATAAGGACTCTTTCGCTCCCCAATCCTGGCACACTTCCAGAAGATTCCCAGGAATCTAGCGACGACACAATCATTTAGAAATGGTTCTTCTTTGAAAAATCGAGAAAATGAATATTAGAGAGAAAAAATAGGTTCCTCTTTCCTTATGAAACTCACCCAACTTTGTTTCTATCCAGCACGCTTGGAACTATAGATCTTATATAGGCACAAGTACATATTAGCAGTAGAATTACAGTCAGCAAGCTCTGGAAATTAAATAGGGCCGACTACCCGAAGAAAGAAAGAATTAAAGTTATGTACTTAAAATCAAATATACTTAATACTAATATAATAAATATCATTTAAAAGAAACATAATCAACCTCTGAAACCGATTGTCAAATTTTAATTTAAGGAATGATTTCCATCCATTGAAATAATAATTTATTATACAAGTTTATTATTTTTCTATAATTATTGCTTTTTAGTTTCTAAACTACAAAGCATTAAATTTTTTTATTAAATAACAAATTTTTGTTTCGATCATAGAATTTGTTCACAATTTTCCAAATTTGGTTCCAACTGAACTTTATTTTCCCCACTTCAATTAATAATGTTTAAAATAATCACAAGATACTATTTGGAATTAATGATCCAAAAATGATAGAAATTATCTTGAATGTCGGTGAACCTTAATTTTGAGATTGTAAATCACCCAAATGAGCAACTTTAATTCCAATATATAATCGAAATAAAAAATTAAAGAAAATATATTGATATCCGATATGAGAAATGCAAATGTCAAACATTGAAATGAAATCTTGCAATATTTTGAATGAACGATCATTATTGTAATTTGCAATTGTTCCAACCTCTTATTTAAAAGTTACTTTATTACAACGTAAATTTCACTATTTTCTAACACAGAAAAATCATTTGTTTTCTTATCTAAAACAATGCCCAAATTTTTTATGCAATAAACAATAACATTCGAATTTCAAAAATCTCAAGAGTTGCAATTAATTATTCTGTAAATTTTGAAAGATTTTGTGTCATATTCAGGAAAGAAATTATCAAGAAAAATAAACATATCCTAGGAAAAAACAAACAATTTTACGATTAGAAAGCCTTAGACCAATTCAAATTTTCTAATCGGTTTCTTGTTCCTGTAACTGTGCTTTTTTTAAAAAAATGCACAGGTATGCGCGCATAAACGATTAATTAATTGATTAATAACTTCCGTTTAACATGCAAGAAAGATTTATCAGATATAGAAAAAACCAAAATTTTCTCGTTTGTTTTGAGGTTATGTGAACATCAATATCAAAATAATTAATTCTTTTAAATAATCATCTAAGAAATCTATGCAAAAATTGAATAATATGACTCACCATTGCATTAGAAACTCAATTCTATCCAGATTAACTAATACGGCAGGTAAATCTTAATTAAATTCGTGAACCGCATACAAAAACGTTTATAATGTTGACGTGACGTGTCTGCAGACATTGGCGGTGTATTCTTCTGCACATGCTTCGCGCGCGATATCTGATTTGTTGATATTCGCGCGAAGTTTAAAATGATAAAAAATATTATTTTTATTGTTTATTATAAATAATGGCATTTTAACTTATATAAATGTTTATTAACTCAATATTAATTAATCCTAATGAAAATAGAAATTAATTAAGTGCATATTATGTAAATAAAATATATCTTATGATTTAAATATTTTTTATTTACAAAACATGCACTTTATTCATTTTCATTTTCATCAAAATTCATTAATATTGGTCTAATGAACATTTCCATAGGTTAAAATGCCATTATTTATAATAAATAATAAAATGAGTATTTGTTAAAATTTATACTTCGCGCGAATAGCAACCAATCATATGTCGGTCGCGACGCATGCACGGCAGAGTAGATCTGCGAGTCTCGACGACCGTCGGGGAGACAACGATGTTTAAATTCGGATAAATAACAATTAATTTACTTAAACAAAACTCGGTTTTTTTCTGAAATCGCATTTTTGTGTCGTGCTATCTGTTAGGCGCCAGAAAAACAATGTGGTACGCATAAAACACACGTCGTGATTCACAGGGCGAATTCCCCCGTCCGTGGTCAGTGTGAGCAGTGGTAAAATGGCTGTCGGGAAACGTCAATACATTTTATATTGATAAACGACTACCGTTTTGTAAATAACTCCGGCAAAATCGTCAGCATATCGCGAATGTCATTTGAGTGATATTTCAAGTTTTTTATTTCTGTCTGCATTTTCAAATATATGTAACGAAAATGGCAGAATTTGTACGAGGAGGTCCTAGCGTGTCAAACAGTGCTAAGGTTTGTCAAAGATTATGTTATTAAAGATTTGGTTATTATAATGCCCGACGCTTCCGACATTCGTGGATTCTTATCTCGAAAAAAGTCCCTTTACAGATAAACGGAAAACAAAGGAAAGGACGCGTAGCTTACTCTCGAAGAATATTAGAGAGTGGCTACAATGCTATACATAAAAATGACGCTCATTGTCAAAATTCTTGTTCATTTGTTTACAAATATGACAAAATTTTAATTTTATATTGCTATATTTCTTTATTGGGTGGAAAACTAATTTTTAGTAATTATTAAGAGTCCTGTATTATTATTCTCGGTTTGCTAATTTCTATTCTTAGTTCTTTTGTAATTATGAGACAAAAATAGAAGATCCCTAGTATTTTCTATTTTATAGTCTAATGATAAATAACAATGATTTTATTTGATGAAGGTCGTAAACATCTTCTAAACTTCAAAATTCTTTAAAGATGTTATTTTTAAGAACAACTAACTACTGTTGCCTAAACCAAGATGATTTTATTAATTTAATTTATAAAGATTAAAGAAATCAATTTTTTCTTTTAAGAGCCGAGTTCTAATATCAAAATTCGATTTCTTCATTTTACTTGATAAATATTATAATTAGATATTTTTTCGCTCTATACAGCTACTCGTCGTTTAATTAGAATTATGAATACAGAACGGAAAAGTCTGTCATTTTAATATTTTTTGAGTAAAATGAAAAGATTGAATTTTCAGGCTACTTTCGAATTCCTCGTGTTACTCAAAAAGTATTCTAGTAAGCATTTTTTCGCTCTGTAGGCACATTTCTATTTTAAAATAATATACACCTATAGAGCGAAAAATTATTTAATTCTAATAATTGTTCAGTAAAATAGGGAATTTAATTTTAAGCTTAAGCTTTCAAGCTTCTTATTTAATCTTTTTTAGTACCTTATGCCCTCTAAATTCTTCTTCTAATGAATCTTGTTCTTAACTTGCTCAATATCAATTTTAAAACATTTATTTTGTTAATGAAACAAAAACAGATTGATCACAACAGTAAGGGAGGTTCTCCTAGTACCGGAAGCGAAGATGGAGGTCCTAACGAATCCTTAAATGCTGAAAATGAATTTGATCCATTCCTCGAAAATATACCAGACGATCCTCAAGATACGGAGGAACCAGACAGTGGTAACAACACAGTTTTGACTGCTCCTCCCGAAAATCAGTGAGTATCATAACACGAAATAAGATTTTTACAATTGTCGAATTAGATATATTTATAAATGCTAAAATTAAATAAATACTTTTTAGATGGTATCATGGACGACTGGATAGGTTTACTGCAGAGGAAAGATTGTGGGACGCGAGTAAAATGGGAAGTTACTTGGTTCGTGAGAGCGACAGGAAACCTGGTAGTTATGTTCTATCTTACCTGGGACGCACTGGCATTAACCACTTTCGAATTACAGCTGTTTGCGGAGATTATTATATCGGTAGGAAGCGAGTAATTACTTGAGTGAAAATGTAATATCAAACTCTGAAAGAGAATCTCACCCTGTTGTTTATTACAACTGATTGCAGGCGGTCGTCAATTTAACAGCCTTTCAGACCTTATTGCCTATTATACTCATTGTTCGGATCTGTTGAAAAGAGAACGCCTTATACATCCAACACCACCACCTGAGCCTGTGAATGACAAGAAACGAATCGTTGCAATATTGCCCTATACGAAAATGCCTGATACTGATGAACTCAGTTTTCAAAAGGGCGATATTTTTTTCGTTCACAACGACATGGGCGATGGGTGGCTTTGGGTCACTGCCCACAGAACTGGCGAACAGGGCCTAATTTTCCGGGAATTAGTCGAAGATTTAGATGATTCAATTGACCCTAATACCGTATTTTCATGGTTTCATCCCAATGTCACTAAAAGTGAAGCTGTCGATATGTTGGTCAAAGCAGGGCCGGGCAGTTTTTTAGTGAGTACTAAAAGGACTCGTTCATTAAAAAATATGATTGTTCAATTTAAATTCCGCTTCACGTAACATAAAATTACCCAATATCTAAAACAATATTATCTTTAACAGGTGAGACCTTCCGATAACAGTCCTGGAGATTATTCTCTTTTCTTCCATATCAACAATCAAATTCAAAGATTTAGAATTGAAAAGAAAGGTGTGCGTTACTTGATGGGAGGAAGAACTTTTGAATGTCTGGATGCTGTTATAAATAGGTGAATAATGCCAGTCATTATTCAAGTTTAAATTAATCAAGCTAAAAGTTTTGAAAATCTCAATCCTTTACAATCTATTTTTGACCTATCGTGCAATTATCTAAGTTTCTAACTTCTTAAACTCTAATGTGTCTGTAATCAGCAGCTCTGATTAAGTTTTCGAAATTCTACTTTTTCATTTATTACAAAATTTAAAAGGTTAATTTATGGGATTTCGTTGAATTTTAAGAGATTTCAAATACATATATACATTTGTTTTTAAAAGGATTTTAAAGATTGTCGTGAAATTTAAGGCATTTCAAAAAATTTAATGAATATTTTTAAAAATTTTAAATACGATTCCTAATTCGATTTTTTCTATCCCGGATTTATTTAAATTCCCGTTTGTTTCCTAATTTCCCACTTGTTAGTAGAAACCCTGTTAAATTAAAAAATAAACTTAGTGGTCATTGACTCTTAGAATAAGCTATATGTTAAGATTATAACTCATTTCATACTCATACACAATTCACTTTAGATACCGAAAGGAGCAGATAGTAGAGGGTCACACATTGGTTCAAGCGATGGTGACTGAACCTGATGGCAGTGTACGAGTTAACAGAGAAGTGCAACATGCCGAAAAAATATACGCAACCTTGCGAGAGTGCAGAGAGCAATCCGGAGCCAAAAAGAATAAAGGGATCAAAATGCAGGGTTATTTAGAAAAGAAGTCCGAGAAAAATAAGAAGTGGAAAGCACTATATTTCGTGCTTTTGGTCGACGCGACTGATACGCATTTGTATTTGTATGATAATCCTAAAAGAACGAAGCCAAAGGGTCTCATCGATTTAAGTTGCGCGTATCTATATCAGGCAAGTCACATAAGAGTCATTTTAAGAATCCCAAATATTTTTACTTTATTTTAAAGTTACAATTTGCTCTTTTCTAGGTTCACGAAAGTGTGTTCGACAGACCACACTGTTTCCAACTAGTAGAGCGAGCTCTGCCATGTTTATCAACGATAACATATTTAGCTGCCCCGAATTCTGAAAACGCTTCGGACTGGATTAACGCTTTAAAACCACTATGTGTCTCACAATTAACCCGCGCTCCAAAAGTTGCTCGTTTACGCGAGTTGCGTTCACTGCATTTACATATTTTAGATGCGCATAGATTGCCATATAAGCTGGTACCGAATCCGTTTATTATAGTAGCTCTAAACAACGTCAAGGTCGCTCGCACAAAAGTTAAGACTGGATTACACCCTCTTTGGGACGAAGAATTCATTTTAGAGTATGTGCATCATTGCCCATTGCTTTTTAATACATTTATTTTAAAATTTAATATCTCATTTGACTAAACTTTCATTCTTTTGTTTGCAGAGATGTTCCACCGGATGTGATGTCATTTTCTCTAACATTGTACAACAAAGGAAAGCGCAGTAAAGACACTGAAGTGGCCGAATTTACGGTTGATTTATCGAGTCTCACTAATGGAGAAGAAATGGATGAGTGGTATCCTTTGTCGGGAGTAACACCACTCGGAGAATGGGGAGCATTACGTTTGCGTTTGAGGTATTCTCTATTTTCCTCTATTTGTTTGTGTTTAAAAGTGTATATTAATGCCAAATGATTGCAATAATTAATTTATATCGAATAATTTAAATAGAATGTATTTAGCCAAATATTTTAGTATTTTCCGTTCTGTTGGGTTGTTTTTAAAAATTTGTTGTCACCTATTCCTCACCTATTTTCATTTAAAAAATCATTTTTTGAACGATAATAGCTTCCATGATAACGGCTTTTATATTTTTTAACGGATTTATACTTTAATTTTATTTCATATTTTTATAGATACCGCCACGATTTAGCAATGCCGCCAGAAGAATATAGTCCTTTACAGCAATTGTTATTGGACCCGGAACTACACGTTGTCAGGGCATTAGCTGATGTTTGCCACTTGGACCGAGTTCCATTGGCGAATAGTCTTCTTAGAATATTTAGGTAAACAGTTAAATATGTTAATTGCTAAGTTGAAAATCTAGTACTTAATTTATCGAGTTATTGTTATGAAAACATAATATAAATTCAATTTCATATATTTTACAGGCATGACAGAAAGGAAGCGGAACTTCTAAGATCATTAAATCAAGCGGAAGTAAGTATCGAGTTGCTGAATTCTTGTGCAATATTAATATCCGGTTTTATTTCCTTTTTTCCAATTAGCTAAATAACTTTTCTGTTTTTTAAGGTCGACAAGGAAGACGAAACACCAACACTATTCAGAGCTGCAAGCCTTACGACTACGCTGATGGATCTTTACATGAAATCAGTATGCACGTCATTCTTGAAAGCTGCTCTTCGTGACACAATAGTAAAGTTAATCGAAAGTAAACAAAGCTGTGAATTAAATCCTACGAAAATGGACTCCCCGGAAGACGCCTGCAATAACGCAGAATTTTTATTACAAGTATGTACTTTTTGTTGTTTTAATTAACTTTATTTTTTTTTAAATATTAATTTCGTTTACTCTTAATTGCATCCACATCTAATCAGAATCTAATAATAATTGACTTTTCTCTACAGGTTTTGGACGAAGTGACACTGAGTATTTTCACAAGTCCCGATGCTTGCCCAAAGACTTTGAGGTACATTTGCGGATGTTTGCAAAGAGCTGTAGTTTCTAAATGGCCCCACGAAAGATTGGTCAGAACTAGGGTTGTCAGTGGATTCATATTTTTACGTTTATTGTGCCCTGCAATTTTAAACCCTAGGTCCTTTAACTTGATAGCCGAACCGCCACCTCTAGCAGCTTCTCGGTAAATTAAACATAATATAAAATCCGTCTCCCTTGATAGACTGATTAAATAATATAAATAATTTACTTTTTAATGTATTTTATAGGTCTCTAGTTATGGTCGCCAAATGTCTACAAAATCTGGCGAATTTGGTGGAATTTGGAGGCAAAGAACCATACATGGAAGTTGTCAATCCTTTCATTCTAAAAAACAAGGAGCGAATGGTCGTTTTCCTGGATCAGTTGTCTGTGAGTTTTTCAAAAGAGATTTTATATTCTATAAATTCATTAACCAATATTCTCAAACTAACTTTTTTCTGATATTATTCTGCAGAATGTTACGGAAAAACCTGATTCAGATGGCGCAGATCCAAGAGGAAAATGTGGATCGGATACGGCAAGAGATTTGGCAACTTTACATCACATTTGTGTTTCCCACCTAAAAGAACTACAAGCTCTGTCAAAAACTCAGGTAAGATAATTTACTATTTATAATTAAATAATTTAAAAGATTGTCAAGTAATTAATATATATAATTATATATTGTAGCCTACGATAAAACAGTTGGTAACTGTGACTGAAATGCTGAGCAAGCACAAACAGAAGTATATGGAAATGATACGGTAGTGCTGAAGCCATAAACCATCGATAATGCCAAAACGCGACAAAATAGTAAACAAATCAATATCGACAAGTTAAACATAGTAGTATTTAATGAGAAATATGATTAATTGGTTTTACTAAAACTTCAACAGACTGACGTGCCATATATATTGTTGTATACACACAAGCCTATTTACTATTTACTTATGTAATTAGAGTCTAGTTTATACATATATAGTAACAATAATGTAACAGTGATATAGCAACATACAAGAATTATTATATAGGCATATGACAATTTTATATTCACTTAGGTGCTCGAAAATAAATATGAATCGAAATAATATTGATGGTCAATCTAATTAATTATTATTAATTAATTATTACCCTTAGAAAAATATCAATAATTTTTCTAATTGATTCCGAATTAATTCATAAGGCACGAAATATAAAAGTTTGTTTGAAAGAACTTTCCTAATTATCACCCACCCAATATTTAAAGTAAAATAATATATATTAAAATGCAAAACATTGGGAAAAAATGTGTATAAAAAAAGGATAATAAAAATCAGCAAAATGACTGCCGTGATTTTTTAACTAAAATTAGATGAGAAGTAGATGACGAAAAATTAAAACAAATTTAAACCAATAAAACGGAAATACTACTATGTACTCAAAGTTGAGTTCGATGTCGGAATAAAGCAGACATATATCAAAATGTCTTTGCAGACACTCATGAGAGCGAAAGAGACAAATACTGTAACTTTGTATTATTTCTATACGTGAAGAGGTTCAAAAATACCTCTAAAAAAGGAGTATCACGTATTTTTTAAATTTTCTTTTGCAAAAATATAAGGTATATAAATATAATTAATTATATTGCACAAAAAATATTAAAATGTAATGAGAAAAATCAGCACAGTGACGTCGATAAAAACTATCAAGAACCATTCATTCGAAAATAAATGGCTCTTAATAGAAGTTAACTCCTCATGTTTGGGGCTCTTCGGCATATAGCCTCTTCTTTCTCTGGCAATTACCACCTACAACGTCGATTTACGCTCGAGTTCTATTCATTTCATTTATAAAATATTCCTCAGACTTTAAACTCGAGCACAATCCGCGATACCAAAAATGATAATTGGCCAACCGGTTGTACCAAAAATCTAGGAAAAAACATCTTTAAGTGAAATCAAAGATATTTAATCCCAATGCTACCTACTTAAAATTAAACATTCATTCCAGAAAAGTTTACCTACCTCCCTAGCTATATCTGAAAATGCAAAAAAACAATCACACTAATACACATACTCCACGGTTCTCATTCACACCGCCCCGGTGCAAAAGAACCTAAATCTAGGGATTACGTCCCGGAACGTATCCGACACCTGAGCTTGAGGGCCACTTTAGGGCACACACATACCAGCTCCAACCCTGAAATCGCACACCGCTTTCTAAATATTTTTAACAAGATACGTTTTTTATTTTTGTATAATTGACATAAGAACAAGAAGTCTAGCCATATAAAGTAAGTAACCAGTTTATTGTGTGTGTAGCAAAATGAAGTAAAAAGATTTTTAATGAAATTTACAAGGTCACAAATAAACAATTTCTTTTCATTTTTAATCAATAGTCAACTAGACTTAGTTATCATACAATTACAAATTGTAATACATAATTTATTTGAGTATTTTAAATATAAATAATGCTAATAATCAATTAGAATATTATTGCATCAGCTTGCCAAACAAAAAGAGATTCGAATTGAACCTTTATTTTCAGTTCTCTTTTTATAAATAAAGTTATAAAAACTCAAATCTAAATTCCCATTTCATTCTACTAATGAATTGGAAATACTCCGTTCCCGTATTATTTTACTAATAATCCCGGGAATAAGGATTAATAGATTGAGTGATTATTTTAATCCTAAATTAATCGAACACCGAATTCATAATCCCAAATTGTTGAGGCATTCGCACTGATTTGCAATAATACATTAATCTTCAAGAATGAATCATTCTTTTTTGAAGGCTTCAAAAGAGTTGAAGAATTATTCCACATAATCTTTAAAAATTATAAAAGTCGCTAATAGATACCTTGAAAA
>JAUEJJ010000045.1:5021835-5032294 GCA_032164275.1 Synergus coniferae | reverse complement strand
AATATAAAACAAAAAGTGATATATTGTACATCAAAAATAAAAATAAAAATTTCAAAAGAATTAATAATATTGTACTTTAAAAAGCTACTCAAGTCAGGCAACATCTACAAACACACACACAACACACTTTAGATTTTGCAACTGACTTGATTAAAATTATAAGCGGTGTACGCTAAGAAAAAACATTTTAAGATTAGAGTGTTCACACAATGTTAAAATTCTATCATTTTATCTTTCAATTTAAAATTAAAAGTTTACTTATAAGAAAGTTCATTCAAATTTCAATTTAAACTGGACGGAAAAAAAATATTTCAAGTTAAAGTAAAATTCAAAAATACACTAAATAAAATATGCAAGTACAAATGATCATAAATATGAAATAAAAATTAACCCTCGGAGTTTCCGCACATCGAAGGAAAATTTAAGCACGATTACAAAAAAGACATGTTCGACTTCCTTCGATACACAGTTATTCCATTCCTTTCTCAGTTATTTACACGATTTAAATATCGTTTTTTACACGAATTTAAATTTAGTTAAATTATTAAACAGTTTATCTTTATAAACTGGGATATAAATAAACTATATAGATCTTTCCTATACATAAACTATAGGATACTATTTTTTTAACTCAACAATTATTCTCATTTTTTAAAATAAAATGAAATCAAATTTTAATAAAAAAATGTCAACTTCGCGAACCAAGAAAGAACCTCCACTATAAAATGACATATAAATATGGTAAATATCAACTTGCTGATTAACAGTGAATTTTAATCAGCTGTCACTGTGCGATTTTTGGATTAATTACAACCAGTTTCCGTGATGGTAGCGCGGACCTTTCATCCCTACCATGTTTGGAAACTAGAGGGATTCAAAAATTTCCTTACCTTATAGTAAATGTCCCACGTCGAATCGATGGCAGCGATGTCTTCGGGTTGGTCTCTGGAGATTCCTTCTCTTCTGTAGATCAGGATCCTCTAGTTCTGTAGATCTGTTTTGTGTATAAATGAGGGTTAACATCAATCGTTTTCTCCTAGATTTCAGCCAAAATTCGGTACACTTTGAAAGTCGACTGTCCATTTCACCATTTCGATTTTCACCTGGAAAAAGAAAATTTTGAAAAATTATTCTTGTACGAAAATTAAAAAAAGAAAGAAATTACAGACCGATTAAATGATTAAAAAAAATCAACAAAAGCTGTTTTGTACATGGTTCCACAAATCCATTGTTTAGAATTATTCATACATTTTATCAATTTCTCTCAAATTTTATAATTTAATAATGATCTGAGAGCGGACGCTAGCCCCCCTATGAATAAGTTGTGCACTGTTGTGCACCTAGCCCGCACAACTTCATAGGGGGGCTCATCGGCTCTCTAATAATGATCAAAGGATTATTATATTAATGAAGAAAAAAAGTAAAGTCCTCTGATCATTATTAAATTATAAACAAGGGCAATTCGTAAAATGCAGGCACTGGGGCAACACGCAGTGCTTCTATGTAGTTATATACGTTATGATTTCAACTACATAAAATGATTGTTGCTTACATATAAGTACAAAAATCTAGGAATTTGTTTAATCTTTTGCTAGTGTTTATTTAGTTCATCCACTGATCTATACATATAATAACGATAATAACTGAATTGCAGATGGATGAAAGTGTGGGACACGATTTTTGTAAATAATTGGACGCCATTTTGATTAGAAATTACCTTGCTTCGGGAAACTTCGTGGCTTGTTCGGCAACATTCGGTACGATATGTCTCTTGAGGATAATCGATATATATCTCTTGATTCGATAATCAAAGTAACTTTCCTAATTTAAATTTTACCGCTAACTGAATCTAACCGATCTAACCATAATCCTCTTGGGAAAAATCTTCTATTTTTATAAACTAAAAAAAAAATTATAGTTGGCCAAATCCACAACAGGATTTTTTTCCTTAATTGATGTTGGGTGTTTTAATAATTTAATACGTTCAATTGTACTTTTTCTGATATTTTGTCGGCTTTTAGATATTATATATATATAGAGTATATATATATTAGACTTATAGACAATATCCTCTAATGATATGATTGGTGTTAAAAAGATCTAAAAACATTTTCGTTTAGTCACTTTTTAATAGGGTAAAATAGCTTTCGTTTTAATCTTAAAAAATATTTTTCAAAAATTAAACATTCAATTTCCCCGCCAAAAAACGTGAGATGATAAAGAAAATAAATAATTCAAATTCCCTGCTAAAAAACGTAGTAAAATTATTTATATTATATTAATAATTTCAGCAAGTATTGAAATTTTGATATCTTGTCAAAGATTTTTTTCTTATTACCTGAAAATTCGAATTCTCAATTTTATGCAAAAAGTGTTAAAACTGTCACTTTTTCCGTCATAAAATCCCGAAAAAGTGTCTACTTAATTGTTGTCAAGCACAATGAAACAATTTAATTTTGAGGTTAGTTGTCAAGAATTAAAATTTAAAAATGTTCCAAAACAGAAGCTGAAAAACCGTTAAAACTCCAATTCAAATTCAAATGCTTCCCCAAGAATGATTGGTTATGAAAGCAAAACCGCTTGCACTATCCAGAATCATTAAACTGGCAAATACAAGTATTGAGGAAGGGATAATTTTTGAGTGCTTTGAACAAAAACTGCGTGATTCGCAAAGAGAGGTGAACCGACCGACCGAGGTCATCGACAAAATGGGTGGAAGCGATTCATAGGCGTAACTTCGGGGAGGAGCCACGCCATCGGGAAGGGACGATCACTCCAGGACAAAGAATCACAAGTGGGGGAAACTGCACAGTGCTCCGAAACCCGCAGTTACATTACATCCGTCGGGTAGTAAACATGTTACACCGTTTTTCAAAATCGGTCTTTAATCCTAATCGAAAATGAAACTAACGTTTCCGTCGAACTCTTAATGATCCTCGAAATCAATCGCGTCGTATGCTATAAAAAATTCCGTAAAGAATTTGGCATTTTAGTCGTACGGCATACGGCTACGCTCATCCGACGGGCGAAGTCTCTAGAAAAGTGAGACATCTTCTCTAGAGTTTTCTCAGTATTAAAGAAGTGCGAACCAGTAAAAAACTACAATCGTTATCGTTTATATCGCGGGTTGTTGACACGTATAGTGATCGATAGCGTTCTAAGGAGTTGACGTTGAATCTCGATTCAGCTTTAAACCAGCGTTAAAGGGAATATCTCCGAAGGTTTGTGAACGTTTAAAGCTGCTGGAAATGACTTTTTCCTAATCTTCCTAATCAACGCATTCCAACCTCAAAATTCTTCGGACTCGCTAATCGTTTTACGGTTTAGGAACCTTAGCGACGGCACTCAATCGATTCATCCCGAGATGCGAGTGAAAACTTCTGTTGGAGATTTTGGAGCAACAATGAGATTTGCTGAGTTTATCGTCTGAAGTGCGTCGAAGGAAGTAACAATGTAACAATCAGCAGACTAGTGTTTTTTGGCATTTCGAGAGTAACGCCTCTCCAAAGTGTTTTGAGCAAAGTGTCTGTGTTGCAAGGATGTAAAAGTGCGATTGTCCTTTGCAAGTTGAAATTTTAAAACGTAGTGTTGTTTGAAAAGTTCGGAACAGGTGTTACATTGTTTCGTCTGGGATGTGCCATTGAGGGAATTATTTTTTGTTTTCTCTTACGGAGAAGACCCCTAACCTCGGGATGAACTGTCTCGAGGGGTCGTCAGACTAGTCATCACAGTGGAGTTCTGCTTAATAGCAGGTAAGAAATTTTCACAATTTTCTACAGCTTTCAGAAACCTTTTTTGGGACTGAGGGCTTTTCGTTTCCGGTCTTGCGAACAGAAAATCGCCGGGATCAGCAGGGAGTCATTATCCTTCTTGTTCAAAGAGGGGGTTGTATATATTAAGTGTCGGGAGTACCTTCGGGAGTACATACCTGAAATAGTTATTGGTAGTCTACTATTGTATCTCGTTACATTTTATTATCTATTTTGTTAATGGGTACTGCCCCCTCGTTTCTTTGTCATTCGTACAATCTTATGGATTTTAAGTTTTACTTTTTTTCTAAGTTTAAAATTTGAAATGTTAATTTTTTTTAAATCTCCCCCCGGAAATTGTTGGTATTTTATATCTCCGATTCCTAACGTGAATTTACACAGAATTTTTTACAGTGAATTTTTACTTTAAATTATTCAACTTACACTTAAAGTCCTGAAATTATTTCTAACTGTTCACTCTAAAAGATGCGTAATTTTATTTTCTTTATTTACGAAACTAACAAAATTCTTAACGCCGTTGAACTTGCAACTATTCTTAGTCTGTTAATGATAGTTTCTAATTCCGTATCTTATTTCTAGCAATATAAACATTTCCGTAATATTTTTTGAACTTCCGTGAACTCTTTATTACATGTTTAATCTTACGTAATCTTATATCTATATTCTCAATACATCTTTATACATACCTTATTGTCTTAAAAAATTAATTAAGTTCCGTTAACACTAATAGGGCCTATATGAGCGGAAATTATTAATTTCTCATCCCCATGTCTATATACGTAAATTAAAATACGATCACCTTGTCTGCTCTTTAAAGAAATATTGAATAATTGAATACAATGTGTCGCGCTTACAAAAGGTCGTTAGCCTAAGTTTTTTTTAAAATAAACATAATCACAACCAAGGTATTATATCGACTTTATACAGCGAACGTACGTAGTTTGTAGTATCACCTTCATAATTCTCTTCTGCATTGTCATAAAACTTGTTCAATACTTTGCCTGCAGGATATTCATAAAATTCCTTTTCGGCATTTCTTTCTCTTTGTTGTCAGGATGACTATGAGCTCTGTGTGCCGATAAATGTTGTTTTGGATTTTGGAGACATTTTATCTTATCTTAATTTTCGAAAAGTAAAGGTTGTTGCTTTTAAATCATGACAAGTAACAGTTCTTGTTACGGTGTGTCCATAACAATCACTCGTATTCGTTTAGGAAGTTTCACAAATTTATTTTCATTTTAAGAAGTTGCTTTTTAAATAATTATTAATACTAACATTTTGCAGTTATGGTTATCTCTGTATTGGGACCAGTGTCCGAATTTAGGTGATTCTACGATATTCTATCAGTTATTTTTTGCTCAGATCTAACAATTTGATGTAAAAAACTAAACTAACTTAAACTGAACCAATTTCATCAGTTTTAGAAAGGTAAAAGATGGATATTTGCTCGAATATTTGTAATATTAGAAGGGTTTTGAAATGGAGGATAGGTTTCGCGCTTCTCTGCCTTTTTACTTTCAAGAACGTTGGCTTGCGGACCGGTTTTTCCGTTTACTACCGGGCTCAACTATCGAGTGAATACTCCAGGCAAACTTATATCTGACCGTCGTTCTTCTTATCGAATATCTTCAGTATTTTTAGGGCCTTCTCAATCCGGGAACGTTACCACGCAATGTCGATTTTAAAGTCATATTCTCGAGGACCTCTCGTGTCTTGCGGCAATGCCTTTTACAGATATCGAAGAGTAAGGTTTACAAAGTGGAAAATATTGCAAAAATTATTACACCAGTTAGTCTCTATAATCGCATCACTAAATTCTGAAAGTGTCCACTCTTTTACCTTGTTTTTCTGTTTTCTTTTTAAAATCATTCGAAATTTTGAAATCCAACCTTATTTCTAAACTAAAGTTCCCACTTTTTTTTGTCAAGAATTATCATAAAAGCAACACAATATTCATCCATTTCCTGAAAGTGAAGTGAAACCTATTTTATCTCATTTTTTTTTGTGGAAACCCGAAACCGTCTGGAAACAACTCAAATGCAAGAAACTGTATTGGTATAGTTTGAAATTTAAACCACTATTATTTAAATTCCATGAATTCTCTGAATTTACAAATAAGCTGGAAAAAAAAGTAAATTTGAATAAAACGTCGAATCTTGTACATTTTATTCTTTCTGTCTTGGAATATCCGGAAGCATTAAATTCCTTTTCCTTTATCTTTCTTTTTTATTTTTACTTATTTAGAAAGAGAGGAATGATAGTTTCAATCGATATAAAACTATAACCACTAGAGATTCACAAATTTTTGAATATTTCTAAACGATTATACTAAATCCTCACAGAGTCTGAAATGCTTTTGTGGATTTGAACATTCCTGCAGTTTCGAACTTACTTTAGTATACATATTACCTTAAAGCTAAGCTTTGCTCTTCAACCACTTGGTAATTCGTTTTTATAACAACGTCGACAGGCTCGCAGCGATTCCTAGTCTAATTTTACTACATAAATAAGTTAGTAGTAGTTCCATTTTTAACTGTTTGATTTAGTAGCTAAATGAATTAGCAGAAATTGAATTTGTACTTCGGATTTCGAGAGTAGAATTCCAAAATTATTAATCATTTTTAAGAAACAGAGAATCCACAATTTCCACAAATCCTTTCAGTTTTGAGCGTCTTTATGAACGAAGTAAGGTGAGGCTTAAAATCGAATTGTCATTTGCGAAATGAAAATCTACAGGATAATTATCAAAAAAGCTTAATGATGGTTGATGCCTTAAGTAGTTGCTGTAACACTTGTAGGATAAATTGTTGTTGCTGCAGTGAGTGCTTGAAAGCAATAATATGCAAATGTTGCTGATTCTCTTTCCAAACATCTATTCATCCGCCATGATTAGCAGTCAAACGAATAATTGTTCTCGATGCAAGAACAATTGAATGGTTGCAAAAAGCCACTATAACTCTAATGGATGAAACGCCCTTCTTGCACCTGACCTTTGATTTATCGTTCCTCATCAGTAATGGCAACTTGCAGATAAGCAGCTAAAGGCACAGTACCTCGAATCCCGACTCGATTGGCAGGTTATAACGATTATCTCTCTAGGATTCATCTTCAATTTTTCACGCGTCTACACAACATCTAATGCTGTTTATAACCAGCGCTTAATTTACATTTACTGAGGTTCTAATCGTTTTATCAATACATTTCTTCTTCAAGTATTTTTAACGGGATAAATTAACGTCTTTGCGCGGCAGAAGATGAGATACTATTTTAGTGTCATAGAGTAATGCACAATTTGATTAACGAGACTCGAGGATACTTGTTACAATAGCATAATAAATGGACGAAAAATAATTATCATCGTTAAAATAACAATTGAAATTGCAATCTTTAAATCAATGCTTGAAGCATTGATTTAAAAATAAAGATGCATGGTGGCGATCTGCACCCTGATTCCGATTATGACAATGCGATTTACAGTCAAAGTCTGCACAAAAATAACTGTAATTGTGAAAAAAACACAGCTCTGCAATTAACAGAAATTAGCAATAAAACTCTCGTAGATGTAAGGAGAAACGAGAAAGTCGCAAGAGCCTGAGAAGTTAATTTCCGAATATTCTGAAGATTATTTTGTAGCTTCGTTTGAGGCATGAGTGAAAGAGCCAAAGGGAAGGGACAGTTGTTTAAACGCAGAGGAAGTAACGAAAGAGAAGAGAGAAAGATTTCCAACATTTACGTTGAAGAAGTAGACAGAAATAGAGATAGAGACTCTACAAATGTCATTAACTTCACGGCGACGTAAATAAATAAATCACCTCTTGACGTCGCTCGGAGGTTCGAGAGATTAGGAGGAGGACCACGCTAGTGATTACGATTGGCGGAAATTTCGCAAACCCAGCTCGTGATTGGTTGACCGGTTTCTCTCCAACCTAAAGAGGCTTCAGAGGGCCAAGGTTTCCTCTTCTTTTATGTATGAATATTACACGCAGCTTCGAACCGAAAAAAAAATTTGAAGACTAAACTTCAGACGCTTTTTGCGCAATCCTTTTTGTAGGATTTATAGTCAAAAGGCAATCTTACCATGAACAATTGAACATTCAGATAATTCACGCACAAATTCAGAAGAACCTGAATTTGATGTGAATAGGAAATTTGAGTATTCTGCTCATTCCACTGTTATCGATTCAGTTCTACTGATAACGTGTAACAATAATTATGGTTCAATTTTCAGCGCCCTTTTGTTATCCAAACCTTGAAGAAATTACATAATTTAAAAATAATATCGTAAATCTGAAAGACTGTTTTGAAGGTGTAAAAAGAGTATCAACTTACAATGTCCAGTGTGTCTGGATTTGTAACCCTGACGTAAGTCTCGTTTCCTGTTTGCACGGTTCACACTAGAGTATCTTTGACCCCCAGAGTACCTATACGCATTTTTATCTTCTCCAGTAATTTTTATCATCTCTTTCATAATACATCTCTTGTATCTAGTATTCAAAGAAAAGTATATGCATATGATTTTGTGTACTTGTTCGTAGTGGAGTTTAAAAACATGTTTGATTTGATATCTCTCGTCATTAAATGTACACACTCTGCAAAGAATACTGTGCGTTTGTTCCCTTTCCAGGTAAACGTTATATGATATAAGCAGTATTTACATAATGGGATACGGGAACCAGAATATTACGCTATTTAACCCCTTCGTTGGCATTGACGCAATACTGCATGCAATCGAAATGTGCCCGCGGTGCCCGGCGTGGCATTGACGCAACGTTAGTGCGCACTGCGCACCATATTTTGCTTCCTTTTATCGTCATCGATTTAGATGACGATAAAATTTAGGCACTTTTAGTCAAATCGTTCATGCCAACGAAGGGGTTAATGACCTGGCGAAATTAAACTATAGTAAGGGCGTATAAAGCTGCACGTGAGAGTAGCGCACGTTTGGTTATAATATGTATTTATTAAGCTCGGTATTAAGAATAGATATTTCATTTTCAACAATCTTATTGTATGTATAAATAAACTTTTCAGGATTTTAAGAATATAACCATTTCAAGTAGAAGAAAAGTTAAACGATTTTTAAAATGAAACTATAGTATTTATAGTAATTCAGTTGAATTTTATTGAATTTAATTTTATTGTAGTATCTATAAAATTGAATTTCGGGAATGTTTACGTATTACGTATATGTATAGCATTAAGGGGATGATGTAACCGATTCTTGATAGATTTTTCGAATAAATGCTTCGTTATATTTTAGAACTCTACGTTCCCAGCCTATTTCGCAAACACACTAACATATTTGACCATGATGATAGATGTTGGGTATTATATCCGCAAAATTTTTTTCTACACGTGCGTGGAAGAAGAGACTAATGCTAGAAAGAAAGAGAAAGGGTTATCTGGTTATCTGTTGGAATGGAGAGGGGTGGAGGGTCCGATGCCAAGAATTCGAGCAGTCTTTGCTTTACCGACCTTGACCTTGAATCTTGTTAGGTGTGCGCATATGACGTAAGACGTAAGGTCGAAAATTCTGATGTCTCACACGTGGCAACTTTATCCACTTCCTCATTCAAAGGGTTTTTTGTTCCAAAATTTGAATACAAATCCATTCCTGCAATGGGATTTTCATTTTTTTTTAAATTAATTTAAAATTGTAGAACATTTTTCAAATTTAATTTTTTGCCTGTGTTAATTTAGTACTGAGATAGTTGAACACAACTTTCTGTGTTTTTAATTAAAAATATCTGAAACGTGCTGTCATGCTTTGTCCTAAAAATTAAACGATCGCGATTTTTTAATCCCTTTTGATGTTCAACCTTCTTTTTATTTGTATGAAGTGTTGAGAACCACTGGTCCATCTTTAGCCGTTTCTGGGTTGTCGGGCCGTCAATCATTTATTTTGAGGGATATGATGGTTTATTCCTTCCTTTCACCCCTCAGGGCTTACCCTTCATTCCTCCTTCGGCCACTTTAACTGTTTAAACCTCGTGGCGCCCCTCCCCCCTCTTCTAGCATTTCTTTCTCTGTCTGAATCGGGTTTGGTTTCTATCTTTGTTCGCTGGTAACTATGTCTGTTGTGTTCTCTCTAAATATGTCCCTTTTCTCTCTTTCTCCCAAAATATCAGACCTCTTGCCGAGAGTAGCCTGTTACCTATATATGTACTATATTCAATTCGCTTTTCTGGCCAGACTTGAAACTGACGAGTTGAATGGCATTTCTGTAATACCGATTAGGGAAGGGATGAGGAATAGTAAGAAGAACGAATTTGATGGAAGGTATAACAATGATGGCAATTTAATATTGAAATTCTTCCGTGACGAGCTGAGCCCTATCGTGTTTTGAGCTTTTGAGTGTAAAGCAAAATTCTAAGAGAGTGTATGGGGAAGGGTTGTTTTAGGGTATGAAGTTCTGATGGCTGAGAATATGTGGAGAAACATTGATCCAATTGTTGCTGATGGACAGTAATAAGTTCTTATAAGTTATCTTATCTTGTAATTCAACTGTTATAAGAAAAGTGACTGAATTCGTCTGTACCAGGTGTGCCTAAATTGTACAAGACTTTTTTTTTATTTCATAATCAAAAATCTGTTTTTGACACTCCGTGCGCAAAATTTCATTTTGCACACGCTGGATCAAAAAAGCGTATGCTAAATCAAGTTTCACACACCTAGTGTCAAAAAATACA
>JAUEJJ010000045.1:4995789-5014236 GCA_032164275.1 Synergus coniferae | reverse complement strand
ACAATAGTACATTAAAAACTAACAAACACGTTTTTTTTATCAGCGGTAAAACACTTCTAGGGGGTGAAATCCACTCCTCAAATTTACCCCGAAATTCTTTTTCTTTTAATATGTATGTCAGAAACAAATCAAGTAATCTTAATAAAACCAACGACAAAATTCTAAAGACAAAAAATACCATCGACCTGTACCACTTTTTTTCAAAAGGTTACCAATCCCTTTTTTTTAAAAAAAGGAAAATTGAGTTACTTTAAATCGATGTTTGGCTGTAACAATCCTGGATTATTATATATTATATGGTATATTTATTTAAAAATGTTTGTATTCGAAAGAATATTCGAGAATAATGGATCTATGATTCTCAAAATTTATTTTCTCTTCCCAACGTTTCCACGAGTCTAGCTAGGGCCTCCTAGGATGTTCTCTCTTTGTCTCGCCCCTATTCCATCGAACACGTTTCTCATCTTCGAGATTTGAGCCTCAGAAATCTTCGCCTTAGCTCGACATTTACTTGGCTAGACTTAGAATCTAGAGATCTATATAGGGAGAGAATATACTTTCGAGAATATGAATATTCTAGAGAATTTTCACAATCAATCTCCCTTTTCTACCCAGTGCCTTTTTTATATACCAGAGGGATTGACATTGATGCGTAATGTTAAGCCCTATTGAATTTCAAATGCATGACATCATTTTCTTTCGCTTAATCAGATCGTCCATGAACCTACGATCTCTCTGTAAAATGTTAATTCATTTTGCGAATAATTACTCTGTGCTTTGTGTGAACTATAAACTATATTAAACACATTAAAATTCCGGGATTGTTCTTGTGAATATTACCCGACTATGAATTTTCGAGAATTTTAGAACACTAGCCCTGTCTGTATTTCTATAGTAAACCTTTCCTCTCTCTTTCGTTCTACCATTTTCCCTCTTCATTCTCATCTTTCGCCCTCTCTCCGCAACCGGAATCTGTCGAGGACCTGTACGGTATGATAGTAAAGTGCTGTGCCACGAGAAAAGGCTTGGTGGACTATAGAAGAAGAGGAAGCTCGTGTGCGCGCGTGCGTGATAAAGAGAGACTGATTATGCGAGAATTAGAAGAAGACACCAAGCCTGGGGGATGGATACTAACTTTGTCCAGGACGCCAGCAGGGGCTGTCGAAATGAGAAAAGGCAAAAGATCTTTCCTCTCTTTCCTCCTCTCTAGCTGCTCCATCTTTACTATTCCCTTACTTTTTTCTTATTATCGTTCTTATGCCTCTCAGCAGTCTTTCTTTTTCCTCTTTCTGGTGACTGTCGTGTAGAAAGAGCTTACGTAAGAAACAGAAAGCGATAAAAACAGACGCCTCATACTTCGGAGAGCGAAAGACTACTGTGCAGTTGTGGACTTCCGGTTCGTGAATCCCACAGGGGCAAGGACAGATGGGATACAAAGGCGATCGTGATCTTACCGAGTAATGCGGTTGCTGCGCTTATCGATATCGTGACAATCGGTATTGTGCGAGAACTAAAGAACGTTTGTACGCCTATTCGAAAACAATTTTAGCCTCAGCTGAACCCGTGTCTTAATTGTCACGAGATGATCATTAGCTGCAGAGTAAAGACGAAACTCAGCTTTACCCACTGTGGCGGTGCTGTCTGTTGGTTGAGTCGAATTGAGTCTGAAGCGAGGTCTAAAGCAATTTGATTTTCTCAGCGAACAAGGTGAAAAATGCCTTGACTCATTCCACCTGCTCTGCGATTAGTAACAGTCGTGCGAAGAATGTTCTTGACTACTGTTTTAGAACTTGCTACGCAGCAGTGAGCAAGTGGGTTTGTCAGGAACAATCTGCCGCGAGTTATTTTTCATGTTTTCAGTAGGGAGAAGTGGCAAATATTTCAACTAAATTGGATACTTTCGACTACACTTTGTTCATTTAGAGTTGCTCGCGTAAGGTGTCTTACACGTCTGACGAGCAGAGCCCACAATCCAACGCAGTACAATCTTGAAGTTTAAAATTCGTACAGATGACAGCACTATACTCAAATATTTGATTTCAAATTCTGCTACGCGACAGACAGTTTTAGATGATGGAGCTAAGTATTTTTCGCTGTAGTGAACGTTAGTCACAATTGAAACTCCAAGTAACCAAATCGTAATATACTTTGAAGATCTTTCGTAATATAGATCAGGTAGCGTTATAGTGTTGCTTCATTATCAATTGATGAGTAAGGATTACAATCAGAGTGAAAGCGAGCGAATCTACGTATATCCAATTTAATGAAAATATCCATGTGTAAAATGTAACAAGAGAAGAGTGTCTTCTCTATAATAACACGCAAACTTCCCTGTACACATAAGAACGGAATAGAGAAAGCTAATCAAGTCTGCCATCGATGGATCGATCGATCCTTCACTCATTCTTCGACCCAAACGAATTCGTTAGCAATCTCGGAACCTAACGATGGTCCTATGGAAGGCCGAAGGTGGAATCTTCAATCTTGATCTTCCTCCAGTCGGTAACGAGAAGCGGAGAGTGCGTTCGCGTGCACGTCCGATCGCACACGTGGTTCATACAGGCCCACCACCACGCGAGGTGAGGAAAAACAGTGAAGAAACAAGCAAGTGGGAAAAAGAAGGCTGAACTCATAGAGAGCAAGCGAGAGAGAAAGAGAGTGAAGGAAAGAGAGGGATCGAAGGAGTTACGGCAGACGGGAGGATAAAAAAGTCGCCGAGAGACACGCCAAGACAGAAGGTCCGAGGCAAGGAAGGTGTAAGGGGCGTGAGAAGGAAAACATGGTAGTGGTAGTCACGATGAGGAGGTGGTAAGGGTTGGCTTGGCAGTTTGAACGAAGAGGAGAGGCAGAAAGCGTCTCGATCTTCGGATAGTACCGCCTTTATGCACAGGCTTGCGTGCTCACAAACTGGGGCCTCGCGAAATCTTAGGCGTTCACGCACAAAAAGCATCAGGCGTAATATGCAACGCTCAAGCTGAAAGAAGTCAGCAAAGCGTCTTAAATACTCCTGAAGCTTTAGAACTTGAACCAGTCTTCAAGATTTTCTTGGGTTGAAGAAATCTCCGTTCCTGGGGTCCTCGGACATTATAAAACTTTGTAGACACAGTGAGCAACATTTTGCCGTGACCACAACTCACTATGTTGATACCTATTATAGAGACATACCACTTTCCAGACTACTGAAGTACTGAGGAGACTGAGATTTGCGTTGTTAAAAGTTTTCTGATGGAAAAGTTCCGAAATGTAAGATATGCAATATAAAATACATGATATTGCAATACATGATATGATGACTATTAGGATCTATCAAGAAGGCAGTGATGCTATCTTTGGAAGGTTTTCAGCAGTTGGAACTTGTTAGTCAACAATTACATATTGTGTTTCCGTGCATACCGCAAAGTTGCCTTAATTAGTCAATTATTAGGTTGATATATAATGTTCCTTATAAATAAAGTACAAAAAGTTCAACACAACTTCTGAAAGAGAGATGACTTGTTTTAGAAAGATTTTGAAGACGTGTTATTTTTGTCTAAGATCCGGAGGTTCGGAAGAGTATGAAGACGGCCCTGCTCTCAGGAACTTGTCATTAAAGCCGATAGAACGACCACTTCTCGAGGTGGCTGTAGAGCCGGGACGTTCCCAACTCATCGGTCTGTCCCCTTTAGTCGGCAGCAGACCTCTCTTCTACTTCCTATATATCTATTATACACTACATAACTACGAGTTCCATCCGATCCCACTGTGTATCCACATTACCGACATGTACAGGGTGCCTTTAAATTGCGGGTTACAATTCACCGGGACACTTCAAAGTACTTCAATGAATCAAGAAGTTCTACAATCTGCACCCGCTCTCTCGAAACTGAACGTTGACCAATTATTGATTAAGAGACCGGCTTTTAAACATCAACCCTTTCATCTTGTGAGCTGCATTCGAGTTGCATTTACAACTAGTTTGTGACTTAAACTTTAAGCCTTGCATTATATAACAGTTTTAATCAATCAATAAAGATTGTCTAAAATTTAGATAAGTAAGGTAAGAAAAAAGAAAGATTCAGATTTGTGAGAACGGGTTGACTCTGAATATAAAGATATATACTCGGATATATAGGCCTTGTGCAAATTGTAAGTTATTCAGTAGGCAACTTGAAGAGCGAATTAGCGTGGTTTGAACTGCTTATCTTCGTAGATCCAGTTTGGGAACAAAGTCCGTGGAATGAGTAACAGTTTTTTGATTCGACGATATTCAATTTATAAAATAGAAATGATGGTCTTGACAGTTTTCTTGATTTTCTTTCATTTTTGTCCATTAGATGACATCTTTACCATTATTATAGGGCTTATACAATTTATTCTACTTCAAATGTTATTCATTGAGCATTGGATAAATTAAGTATTGTTTTGGATCAACTTGATTGACTGACAATGATGACGATGTTGGTCTGAGGTAAACAAAAGGCTACAAAAATTGTTAACAGAGTATCTTTTTATGTTACTGATGAATTACTGATAAATTATTCATGTCGATACTTGTAGTGCTGAAAATGACGTATCGCGTCTTAAAATTCTTTCAATTTGCACTTTATTTTTCTCGGAAAGGGTTAATCAATCACTATCAAAGATTATATAACTCTTCTTATATCATCATGAGGACATAAAGTGGACGGGTGGGGAGTTAGGAGTCAGGAAAAGGAGGAAAAAAAGGAGAGTATAGAGGAAAGGAAGAAGCCATATAGAGAGAAAGAGGATATAGGCGCCGCGAAACAGCCATAATAAGGAATGCGAAATTACAGGCCAGTGGAAATTGCTACTTTTTCTTCCCTCTCGATGCCTCGACACCAGTGATTGCGTTGTGGGTTGTGCATCATTATGCAATCCCTAAGCTTGCATTTTGCCTGCTCTTCATGCTCATGCTATACTGTCTTTCAAGGTCGATGGGTTTTCCAATCATTCAAAACTTCTTCATCTATCATGCTTGCCAGATTAAATGAGGTGACCAGAACCTTATCAGGATTCTTCTTTTGAATTTTACGAGCCTTATAAATGCCAAACAGGATAAACAAGATTTGAAATTTGAAATCATCATTAAAGTTACACTTTCTCATAAGTGAATTTACTAACGAAGGCTTATAGAGATAAAAAGACAAGACGTGAGGGAAAAATAGAGGGAGCAGTCGGAGAGAATAATAAGGTTTTATAGGGGAAACCAGAATTAACCATTAACGTATGATTGTAGTGGCACCACAGGCCGGCAGCTAGGCCCCCGAAATTCGACACCATGATCCTGCCGTATGGCCATGCTGTGCAAAGGTATAAAACATAGTCTGAACATCTATTTAGAACGTCTATCGGGTGACGCGTGAATCGAATTCTTTTGATAGCTAGGTGGTGAAGTCCTTCTTAAAATATTCAATTTTGAATATGTATGTTCTTTGTTCCTGGAAGCATCAGAAATAAATTCTTCAGTTTCCAAATCGAACTGAAACTCGTTCTTCATAATGACTATTTACTGTGCTTTAACTGCACCCTTATAAAATCAGAAACTGCATCGGAATCAGAAAATATTATAATTGAAGATTGGCTGAACAAGTTATAAGTAAAGTCTAATTAAGGCATCCAATAAAAGAAAGATTACTTCCCCAACATTCAAGACGCTTATCAATAAAAAGTCCCCTAATTGTCAATTGAAGCTTATTACATTTTATAAAACGGGTGTCAATATCTATTGTAATTGGTTCTCAGAATAAGGTTTAATTGCAATTCTATCTCTTATATGATAGCATGCTGTGGGTCACTTAGTGTTGTTGATAGTTCTGGATTCTAACTTAAGGAAGTAGTATCTTGGCAATTAGATATTTTGTATAAGAGACAAATCACTTTTGAAGTTCAAGATTTATCATAAAACATAAGTTCAGTGATTAGTAACATTCTCCACGTAGCTATTTCACATTCGTAGGGCCATAAGTGCCTCCTGTGTATATTTGTATAACATTTTTTCAAACTGCTGAGGGACACAAGTATCTCGGGTTGAGTCGTATGGTATATATATATATTGGTTGATGTTTTGGCTGGTGACGTCATCGACTCCGGGGAAACCACGAACATCACGTACGAGAAATTCATATACATTTGTGGAAGTTACCCTCTGGTATTGTTTTTAAAGACTTACAACTTTTTGGAATCATGTTACCTGGTACACGTCATCATCTGAACTATTTTAGTATACCGCAGTCGGAGACCGAACGCGCGCTCCGCGCACTTGATTAATTTCTTTTTAAATATTTTCATGTGATCAATAAGGAATAAGCGTTACGTTACTAATCGATGCAATGATCTTTTTATAATAAGATAAATATCTACAATTTATGGAGATGGAACAAATCAACAACGAATGATTGGATAGCAATAACTGCGTTTTGGAGTAGATTGCCCCTTCTTTTTGGTTGAAAATTGTCCTTAACTTGTTCTACGTGTCTGTTTTTAAATCCTTGTAGGGTTTGATCGCACATTTGATCACGATTTAATTTAAGTAATTAGGATTACTTCTCCCTCGTGTCATACAAAACCACATAAGGTTACTAATCAGGTGTGATGCCTTGCTCATAATAACAATGCAGCTGTTACTCTTTACCACAAGGGATTATTAGTTTCCTAGAAATAGGAGAAAATTCTGTTTTGATGTGTATACAATATACATAGTGTTCCAATTTCGGTATACTAATTTTACCTGGAACTGACTGTTTTACAACTATCAATTAATGGTCTAGAATAACATTTTTTTAAAATAAAGTCTATTTCTAAGAATACTTTCATATATGTAGAAATCGTTCCCTACTATATGGAATATTGAGAGGTGTTCTATGGTCGATATTTCATCACACGTTAGGCATCGGTTGGCAGAAAGTGAACGCACAACGATAAATAAATACCGCATAGCGTTATTATTCTTTGGCCAGAAGGCGATGTGACTCGTCGCAACAGGCATACGCGATATCTAGACCGACTATATTAATGCTGCTAGTGTGAATGGAGTCATATCTCTGAAAGAATATACTTACCTACTTGTACCTGGAATATCTGAATCTACATTCACCGAAAACAAAACCGAATATCTGCTTACTATAAAAGTGCCTGGAAAAAGCCTTATTAAGAATGCAAGGATAGATGGAGATTAAAATGTCTTCATTCAACATTTCAACCTTAGGGGAAAAGATCTTTGTATGAGAAGGATATTTTTACTTGAGAAGGATTTTGGAGAAGCTTCAGTTTTCAAACTTGAAACATCAACTTTTGGATCTTTTCAACAGGCTGCTTTTGAAAGGTGACAATGAATGTTAATTTATTAGAATGAGATGTGTGCATGGAAGTCACATTAATTCTAATGGAAAGCTATGATGAAAATAGAGGAAGCAGATACACAAGTAGTAGATATGGAAAGAGATAAGTCGGGAGAATGGCTTCGGTGAATGCAACCAGCCCGGATAGGGTGTGACGTGAAACGAATGCGAGCGGATGACGTGCAGTCATTTCCAAAGGGCACGGATAATGTAAGCTAAAAAAATGATCACGCTAAAAATTAGTCGGTACAGAGGCACGAACAACTTTTGCCTCGTTGACGTTTTGCTGTCGTCATCATTGGACAGAGTGATTCAAATATTTACTCGGAAAGTATGCCGTATAATGCATTTTTTCTTTCTCAAATGATACAATGCAGTTTGTGTAACTGCAGTCTCGCTAACTCTACGTATATAGACTGCGGCTGCTTCTATGATGACCTTATCTATTTTTAGTAGGTCTGAATAAATTTTCCACGATTTTTCCAGATCTGCTGGTTTTAATAGTGAATTCGATCAATGCTGCAAGTCCAATTATTTATATGACACTTACATATACTTAAGCCTTCACTTAATAATACATGTCTGAACGTATATCATAAATTAGGTTCTTTTGATGAATATTAAATAACTTATTTCTCTGTGTGCATATATTCAATGCTGTGAGAAGCCAAAAAAATTCCCACCAGAGAAAAAATTTTCTGCCGTATTCTCGTGCTAAATCCATTTTGCTATAGCCTTATCAGACTATTGATCGACCTGTAACATTTTTTGTATTTTACCGTACATTCGTATGACTTCTTTTCGAGCTTCTTTTGATAGAAAAGTTGAGAAGCTTTTGGAATATTATTTAGCTACGAGAGCACATACCTGTTCTGTCAAATATTTCTTTTTATTTTCCATTAATTTATATATTTCTTTCTTTTTGTTGCAGGTAAGAATCCATGTTTTGCAAGTTTTTATTTGTGGGATTTACATATGTAAGTATAATCATTGTACACTAGACTCCCGAATTACCTCCAGTTTTGGTTGGTCGGGAAAATCCTAAATAAATCACTAATATATATAGTAGGTATAAGAAGTACCCTGGACTGGACCCTGGGGCAGGGAGACGGACTGAGCCCTGAGGCCCCTGAGGCTGAGCCCAAGCCCGAGGTACCTCTTACCTACTATATATATTAGCGCCAATTCTATAAGAAGAGGTATTTCGTGTAGAGGTAATTCGGAAGTCTACATAGGTATAATGGAATTTGGTCGAGAATTTATTGTACCTTGAAAATACCCAAAAATGCGATCATGGTACTTTATACTTGAACCATTCGTTTTTAAGAGATGTCCCTAACAAGAGACGTGTATCATTCTGTATCAACTATGTTCAATGCATGGTCTGATACGCGTGTGATTCATAAAGAGACATTTCTCATTTTCACTCGATTGACCCGCTCCACCTGGAGGTACGCATCAAGTATTTGCCCCTACAATTTTCGAAGGTTTTATAGGTTTTCAGTTAGAGTTATTAGGGTATTAAAGTATAGAGTCCAAAAGTTAAGCTAGATATGTTTACTCTTAATCAAGAAACTAGAAAGTCATTTTCTATCCTGTTTTTTTCCATCCATAAAGGAACTGAATAACATCTCAAGAAACCACGTGTCTTCTATACACAAAGCGTATCCGATTCATCTTTTACGTCATGTAGAAACTCTAATCGGCAGAGGGGTTGTATACAGTTTCTGAAAACGGAAGTTTCATATACTGCAAGAGAAGGAATGAGGGTAGGGATGCTCGAGAAGGTTCGAGGGTGGAATTTGTGAAATCACGTACTCTTGTATCCTTGATTACGTGTGCCTTAGTGCGCAAAGGTCCGCTTCAGAGCAACACGCGTTGAGCGATTTGATGTCGATACATTGAAAAACTGTCGCGACATGTTCACAAACGCGTTTCCATATATAGGCACACATAAATACACACAACGAAATAAATCTTCGCGGGCGCCAGTTGCCTAGCGACCATCCCTAGAATTCTCTGTGGTCCCCTATATTGCCCCTCACCATTCTTGAATATGTTCACCCCCACGTTCACTGATGATGCCAAGAGGGTGGGGGTTGCACTCGTTTCTTTGTTTGAAAGACCCCAAAAACACAAAGCATTTTTGATACCGACCTCCCCAGATAAATTCCCGCCTAGAGGAATTTGGCCCCTATCTTCATTGGCTACACCTCCCGATATGAGGCGGATAGCGCAAAGTGCCAAGCTGCAATGACGATTTAATTAGAGTAGCCCCCCGGTGACCCCTCGCCAGGTCACTTGGACGTGAATCTATGCTGAACGGGTGGGTATTATTTATACATTCGGCCACTTGTAGGCACCCAAAACGAGTTTCAGGACTAACCTGCTTTAGATGCGACCTCGAATCGAGCCGAAAGCGTGTGCACTGTGCAACTGTGCAGGATGTATAATTCGAAAACTGAGGGCGTATCGAGGGACGTATTTTGGTTTGGCTTATTTCGATTGGAAAATAAATAGAGGTAGGGCTTTTTTTGAATGCTAAAAAGTCAAAACTATATGTGATCCAGGAAGAATAGAGCTCGTTTATTTCTTAAGGGAAATATTTCTTAGGGAAATATCAATCAGAATATTGGATCAGAATAGAGCAGAGTTTGTCAAGCGTATAAATTGATATAAAATCCTAACAGTTTTTCTTCCCGAGAAGAAACATCATTAATTACAGTTTTCTCTTCTTATCCGTTCTCATCGCGAAATATCTTTCGCAAGTAAAGCAAGCTCTTTGTTGGGTACGCGTGACTTTTCCGCAGCTTTCTTGCGCCTGAAACCTTTCAAGGATCAAGGATCAAGGATCCCCTGTATGGTTTTCCCGCAACTTTCACCTGACTGCGAGAGAAGAAAGAAGCAATTCTTTGTAATCGCTACTCTCGAATCCCTGGGACCTAACATTTCGCTTCATGCCAATTTTGTGTAATTCAACACACTTCATTGTAAAAATATACGGTCAACGAGAAAGCAATCATCACACTTTTATTGACCCTTTGTGAAACCTAACATTGGTTGAAGATTATTTTGCTTTCAATAGTTTTCTCTGATAAGGAATCGCACAAAGACATCTTTCCTATTACAGTTGAGATTTTTATAGATTTCACATCACTCAGGAAAAAATTACTTATACATACATTTAAGAACGATCTGAAGGAAATTAAGGGATAATATTATTTTGTATTTATAAGTGTTTCTCGTATAAACTTTCATAAATTCTTATTTTCTCTAAAATTGAACTATTATAACGACTGTGATCCTAGAAGCTCTAAATTAAATTCTATTTCTCAACCGTTCGAAGTTCCTTTTGCACTGTCTACTAAATTTCAAAGAAAATCTTTTTTCAAAGGCTTTAAATTCAGAAAGCTGCATCGCTGAATTTAGACTCAGTTTCATCTTGCTGAGAAATGCAATTCAGCCCGCATGCTCTGCGAATTGGATATGGGTGAGGGGATTTCAAGGCCCGTTTACATTCAAAACAGTCCTGAAAATTCTGCAGTGTTAAAAAAAAGCAATGGAACTCGCAGCAATATTCGCATAAATTAACACTGCAAATTCACCTAGCAAAATCGTCTTAGCTCTCGCGGTTGGGCGTATAATGAACTCGGAAGAAGGTGAATTCTGCAGCCAGATAACAAAAATTAAATTTGCATTCATTAGTTTTCCACTTTTTTACTTTCTTTATTAGCGTCTTACTGAAACTTAACATAATATTTCATATAAAAATAATAATCTTCATAGCCTTTAAATAATAGTTTAAGAAAAAAAAACAAGGTAGGCTTGAAGAAAATCCTTCTCTACACTTTATCTCGTAAAGATCACATGGAGTTGTTGAAAGATAAGGTTCGGGCCGATACCGAAATCACAGATGCTGTATAATCGATAATGCACACTGTAACTTTATCTCCTGTGGACGGAATACTGCGAAGACTTTTTGAATATGATCCTGGAATGCGACGACTAGCGCAAATAGGCAGTGCTTGTACTTCGCCTCTAGCTGCTTAGTATTCTTTTCTCTCTCTATCTCGTCCCAACATCCCTCTCTCTTTCGATTCTTTCCTCTCATGCCGCCTCAGGGGCTCTCATTTTGTTTTTATCTTGGCATTCAATATACTGGTGCAACTTTTAATTTCCTCACTCTCGCATTATATTCTTTTTCCCTTTCCATTATTATTATTATTTTTTTTGTAAAAAATGAAGGAACCAATCAATAAAACATACATAATTATTATCGTTTTTTCTTACATTTCTTTTCAATCGAATGTAAGCTATATTTTGAACTCTTATCCGACTAACGAACCTCTATTACGGCAGAGTGTTTGCTAATTGGAGAAGCCATGAAATAATCAGAATTCAGATAAATTGTGGGAAATTCAGTCTGGCTCGATCGACATTGATTAAGTCTTGTTTTCTTTAGTTGTTTAAATTGTTTTCATTAAGTAAATGTATTAGTTGATTTGTATTCATGTATTTCTGAATACGTATATTAATTATCATAATTGAATATGAATTTTAGTAAGCAGTTTCAATTTTATTACAGTCGGCTCTAGTTTATCCTACTTCCAATTTTCTTTTCCAAACCAGCCCTGTCTATTTTTGACAACTTTTGCATAATAATGCCTATTTAGATACATTTTTCTTCTTTCTATGTGTTCTAGTGCCTCATAGTTCTTATTTTATTTTTGGCTTTATTCATTCTTTATAATTCATATCAAGTGCTAAATTCCTTGAGGATTAAAGGGTTGAGATTCACCGACAGTTGAGAACCCCTGATTTACAATCGGATGATAGAGACCGAAAGAGATGAAGGAGCTGAGAGAAAGAGAGCGAGAGAAAGAGAGAGAATGACAAGCGTGGGTTGATCAGTGAGTGAGGAGGATGCAAAAGGTTGTTTCAGTCCGTGGGTAGGGTCCCTGAGTGCCTCTCCTTTCTCCTCCTGGACCCTCTCTGCTTTTGATACCCCCTCCTTGGGCCTCACGAAGGGCCTATACAAGGGCGAGGGCGCGCAGAACTAACGGCGTATTCTCTTCTCGTTTCAGCTCGTGCCGAATCGTTTTTCTTCGTAACGAAGTCAGGGACCGATGTCACCTTTTCAGGGCCCTGTAATTTTACAAAATTGTTTTCTGGGCTCAACACTCTTAAAATTGCAGCCAGTAACTCGGTATTTTACTGATTGGCATGCTACTGTCGAAAAGTAAATATTTATTTCACTAAAAGTAAATTGGTATGCAGCTTTATTCTTTTTTTAAATTACTTATTCAATCAATAGACTAGTTTCAGAAAATTGAGTGTTTTCAGATGTAAGGTTATTGGACTCAGAGAATTTTAAGACTCAGTTAGGAGATACCATCATAAAGGCAATTATGCTGTTGTAGAGAACGCCTCATTAATATCATTGTTTGAGCTGGGAATACAGCAGAAAATTACTCTCCTAAATGTTACTTCGCGTGACTAAATCTGAGGGAATCTTTATACACATTTACCTGTAGGCTGTTTTTATGAATGGCAGTTATGCTTATATTCTCTATCGATTATCAACGATACAGAATGTAGGATGAATTTATGCAATTCGTTAAACTCGCATTATTCCTGTGATGTTTCGCGAAATACGTTTTCGAAGCACAAATTAAATGTGCAGATTGTACACTTTATATGTTTACAATGTGTTAAGACAATGTTTGTTGATAATTGATAAACGGAAATTTAATGAATAGGGCGAATATTTACTTTGGTACGATACTGCTTCTCATGGTTCTGTTCTGAAATCTATTCCTACCTACAGTCCTATCCTATACCAATATCGTTTCTCCTAGGCTAGACTCTCTAGTTCTGGAAATATACAAAGCCAATATTCTCAAAATCCAATGTTGTCTCTCTTGAAAATTTTTTGAAATAAGATAAAGTCGTAAAATTAGTGTCAGAATTTCAATTTGAGCCTTTTTCAAAATTATAGTATCATTTTGTTATAGTTAACATTTCTGTAGCCAGTTCAGAGAATTTTGTTTCTTTAAAAATCTGTTTGGAAGATTCAGAAATTGGGAGAGAATACGTAGCGGTTTTCTTTTTTAGTTCCTCTGAGTTCTCGGATGGTTTTTTATTCGGAGCCTCGAAGAGAAGGAATTTTGATAAGAGTCACAGGTATATTGAGTCTCGGGAGGGAAACTAGTTGTACCTCAACAATCAGTCATCTGTGGACTCAACTCAAGTGGACCGTTCGCAAGGCATCGCTAATTCGCAAGCTCCTTGCTACTTTCGTTTATTCTTTATTTTTATTCCACAGTTGCTGAGTGAAGTAGTTCTCTTAATTTAGCCAATCGCTTTTCATTTCACTCGTTACAACAGTGTTACAATTAGAACTTCATTAGATTTTCTTTATGAAAATAGTGTCAAAAGAAAACTGAATAAAAATTAGTATGACTCACGAAGTGAAAAAAAAATAGATTACACAATGTAATATAATGCAAATAATAATTTCACAATTATTTTGTTGAAATTGTTCAAAAGTTTTTAATCAAAAATCTATTTATCGTCATCTAAGCCGATGAAGATAAAAAGAAACGAAACGAGGTGCGCACTATTGCGTCAATGTCACGCTGGACACGTTTCAATTCCGCGCAGTATTGCGTCAATGTTAACGAAGGGATTAAAAGTATTAATTGGAACTTTTATGACTTATACAGACTCTAAATACTTTTTTTTAATCTACAAAAAATAACACTTTTTGCCAAAGATTTACTAACAAAAGAAAACAAAAAATATAATATATAGGAAACAAAAAATTTTACTCAAAGTTATATGCAATTGATTGAGTGGCTGAAAGTAAAAGGAAAATAAAAAATACATATTTCGTTTGTAAAAGTGTGATAAACATTTTTCAGAGTAAAAAAGGGACAAAATGAATTCTCAGGGCAAAAACGAAACGCCAATACGTCCACTGATTGGTTCTCCCTGTTCCGTTTTTGCTCTGGGAATTCATTTTGTCCCATTTTTACTCGGGAGAATTCTTTATCCCCTTTTTTTCAATCGCGTTCAATTGAAAAATAAAAATCTCATGATAACGCCATTTTTGCTATGAAAGTGATTTGAGCGACATGATTTGAACGCTTTTTACTCATCTCACTTTTTACTCATCTCAAAGTAAAACTGTCAGTTAAATTAGAATGTTATTTCAACTTTTCTTTACTTAACTGATGTTATCATAAAATTGACAGACTTTCCATTCATATACGCAAATGTCGGTAAAAATACATATCATAGGGGTTGAAATTATTTAACGTAGAATTCTTGTAAATTTTTTTTTATTATAGGACTTATTGGACAATTTTTATGGCCACAATTGCTTTGATCAAGGCAAGTGGTGCGTTAGAAAATTCGTAACTGAAACTTAGGGTTGGAACTTCGAAATTGCGAAATCCCCCGGATACTCAATTAGTTCTGCGAGGATGTAACAGTATCCGCAAAGTATAGACTATATGTAGTATATATATAGAGCCCGAGGGTGCGCGATACTATAATATTTGTATGTGCAATACGAGTTCATATTTACGGCAAGATAGACAGAGAAAGAAAAAATGAAACAATAAATAAAGAGAAATTTCATAGAATACATAGTTTAGTTTGGGAGACCCTGAAGCTTATCAGTTCTCGTTGCTATATGATTGTCGACCCTTGTAACACTCGCCTTAATCTCTGTTCAAAATGTTTAATTATCAAGATAATTATATAAAATATATATTTCTTCTTTTCCTCGAAAACACGTTTTATTATTAATGTTGAAGATTTTTCGTAAAAAATTGGTAGTGTGAAGAATAAGTATAATAGAAATCCCTGCAGGTCATGTACAGACAGCGTTAAATCGTTTGTAATGAAGGGAAAGGGGAGAGAAAATCGCCGCTCGATTTTTCAACGACTATGCCGTCACTCTTCGTTTCCGGTCGGCTCGTATGTAGATGAGTAAATACGCACGTATAGGAAGGTATTTATTTATGCGCGTCCATTTATACGCACCCACCTACATAGAAATTTTACCGACAAAGACGATACCTCGATTACTGTCGCCGGATCACTCGGATTCGGATTGATTGACGTTATTTGTATAATTTCCGCTTACTCTTTGCATAATTTTTATGCATATATTTGTCCCATACGTTAATTAATGTTTTCAAAAGGGAATCAAAAGGAATACCAATCTGCTTCTTTCTTTCTGCATAAATTTTATGTTTTTTTGAAATACATTTTTCTATTATTTTTAAAAAATTCAAATGGAATCCTGGGTGATCACAAGACAATTTTATTGCAGACGTAATGAAACAGAGGGGCCTCCGAGAGCAATGAAAAGGTCTTAAAACTTCTTATACAAAGGGTGATATTCAGTTATATAAAATCTCTATACTTCGAGTACCTATGCGAATAATGTCAGACACTAAAAATGTTTCAGAATCTTTCTTATCGCTTAATCCAAACGTATCTTTCAGGCATTTTAAAACTTGGGAGGAATTTTTTTAAAAAGGTTTTATAAATCTTGCATTTCAAGATAACATAAATAATTTTATATGTATTTTCATTACTTTAATCTCAGATGTACCAGGTGGAGAATCTAATTTCGAAAATCTTCTATATCTTCACTTTAGTCTTGAATTTAGATTGAAATTAAACTGATAGATTGGCATTCGCGTATGGATTCTGTAGACATTGATTCACTGAAATGTGCAAAGAACTCATAGAAATGGAATGTCGACTATTCAAATTGCTTTTCTTTTTTTCTTTTCTTTTTTAATAAAAGTTGTGTGACATTTAAACTTCAAGTTAATTCAAATATTGTATTCCTTTGGTTATAAAAATTATTTATCTTTAAATTTACATTTTAATAAAAAAAAACATAGAGAATGGGGTTTCAAAAACAATTGAAACATGTATTTTTAAGTATCAACTGATATTACATATACCCCTTCTCTCTTTAATAATAATTAACACTTATCAACATATTATTGAATTGATGGAATGTTTGCGTTACATATAACTGACCCAATTTTATTTCCTCTTTGATTGATTCCCGTCCATTGTTTGGACAAAAAATGCTCTTGTGCATTCCTGAAAGCATTACATCATCATTATTATTAAACTCTACATATTTTTCAATCTTGGAAATGGAATTTTGATTTGATTTTCGCTTTTTTTTTTCGTTTTTGTCTTCCTTCCCATATTCAAATTCTTTTTCATTTTAATCGCTTCTTTTGTCAATTATGATAATTAACGGCACGGTTTTTGAGTATTATTGTTGTTACTAATACTAATACTAATGCATGGCCTTAAAAGCAGGATCATGGGTGTAAATAGAAAGGCAAGATGCAAAGTACAGAAAGAGGAGTGGACGATGGAGGAGCGAGGTCGAAATGCAATTCACATAAGTTAGAAAGAGGAAAAACCTTTATGAATGGAGCAAAAACACGTGCATACTACAAGCGTAGATATAGTTATAGAATATAGATTATATATTATCATGCTGCTAGGCTGCATTCTTCTTATACTCCTCGTCCTCGAATTTTCCGCGGAATTTTCATTTATGCAACAGAAATCTTTATACCAGTAATTATAAACTCTACACAGGAGACTGAATTATTTGAGAAATTTGTTTGAAGGAAGAGTAAACTGGAGCTATTTAACATATATAGGTACAATTTCTTTAAGTTACGTTAAGGGTTCTTTAAGCTTGTGAGATTATGGATAAATTCTTGTACGTTTTCAATCGATCAAAATAGGGACGCTTAATAACTGTATTTACTTTGCAACCAGTAATAATTATGGCATGGATATAACAATTATCGCATGATTAATGCTATAGCATTCATCAGGATGAAGATGATATATTTTAGATGATAATGTCACTCATACAAATCTCTATTCATTGATATGCGAAGTATTTTGAAAGTTTGACAGTTAATTGACTTCATCTTTTAATAAAGACAAGGGTGGGCAAAAGTGAATGTGTAAAGTAGACGAGATCGAGTATAATGAAAGTTAAAAAATAAATCACTGATTGGTATTAATCTCTATTTTTATTAGCATGAGATAGAGAAAGAGAATCGCCACGCCACTCATTCTGATAAATGATAAGGTATATGGCCGTGTTTCAAGTTACTAATCACCGTCACAAAACAATCATTTTGATGCTGCTCGGAAATCAGAATTTGTCTGTTTCACTTGATATTTACAAAAGAAAATGATTTTAAAATTGGTTTTGATAGTCTTGGAATAATCAAATTAAGAATTACTTAATTGTTTGTTCTTTTACAAACGAGGTACTAGTAGCATCTACTTATAATAAGTAATGAGCTCGCTTCCAAAGGGGCTGCCTCGTAAAAGCTGGACGAATGGACGTATGTTAAGCGTTCCGTTTGATGATTCGGGATAACCGCCACCCTTTTATAGAATAAATCGAAAGGTCGCACAGTAAATCTCAAAGATAATTTTCATCACGTATATATAAAGTGGAAAGAAAACTTTGCAGAGTATTGACATCTATTCATAAAAGTTGCGATGCGTGAATGGTATGTAGTTATAAGAAGTATGTATAATCCATGTTCACATATAGCAAATTTTGGGATTAACTGTGTGGAAAAAAGTGGTGAAAAATCGTACTGAGCTTGTAAACATACTTCCAATACCCGTATCATTAAATATATATTTTTAAAATATCTTTTGCTTGTAGTAAAATGCTAGTTCTGTTATTTATGCGCCCATTTGTACGCCCATATGAATGGTAATTTTTCTACCGTGCGTGCTGTTAACGATCCTTTTAAGAATTCCGACAACGTTTAGGATTAATGTTCAATTTCCGTTCTCTAAATCCTTAATTTCTCATCGAAATATTCACTGTTTGTCACTTGCAAAGCTTGTGTAGTTTGCGTCTTATTATTTATGTAATTTTCGTGATCATCGATGCACACACCTTTCGGATCATAAATAAAAGATAAGTGAGATGAAATGAATTTATGTACCAGAAGTTTTGAACGTTCAAATGAACGAAATATTTTTTCCCAATTCTATTTTATCCAAAAATATTGTC
>JAUEJJ010000045.1:4975656-4995689 GCA_032164275.1 Synergus coniferae | reverse complement strand
GGCAAGTATCGATTGTCGAAATCCACTATCGATACGTACGCGACGAATCATAATTTCGGAAAAGGCGTTACGATATTCGACCTTTTTTGCCATGATCTTTTTATAATAGGAGATTTTAAGAACGCACCAAGGTGTGTAAAAACGGATCCTCGAAAGCTCGTTGACCCTGGCAGTTTGGTAGAGTCGCTAAGACTCTCATTAAACCTCTCGCATCTCCTCGTCCTCTTCCAACACTTCCAACTCCTCCAACGTGAAGTGTGTAATACATAGAAAGAACGGCAGCCACACCAGATAATTGAGCATAAGCTTGACAAGCGTCTGGTGGAGGTCCGGAATGTTCAATTATAGCAATCGCGCTTTCCCTTTCATCTGGGGGAAGTTTCTGATTCAATTGTCGTATCTGATCATCTACCTAGAAAGTTTTGTTTATTAATATTTCAAATAATGTGAGAGCATAAATAATAAAAGTTACAACATACCATAAGTGACATCAAAGCTGGGAGAAATTTAGTAACGACTTGACTGTCGAGTTTAGGTTCTTTGAAATCCTGAGAATCGATCATCTGCCAGGCAGAAAGTCCCAAAGCAAGCATTCGTAACAACAAAACAAGAACTGCATTTTCTCTAGGCAACGCATCTCCATTGATTAGATGAAGTGCAATTTTTATTGCACTGCTAGCTAAGAAATTCACGGCGTACGGATCACAAAGAATCATACTCAGATCTCCCAAAACTTGCTCTTGTCCTCTCTGTAAAAATGATTTTCAATTGTAATGTGAAATATAACTAGACCGTTAACAAAAAATTACAATTCGATAAATACCTTAATACTGTCCAAAAAACCTTGCAATTCTCTCGACCTTTTTACGTCCACGTTCTTTTCCCTGATACAAGCATCTAAACACCATGTAAATTTGTGACATGGATCAACAGATATTATGTCTTGTACTTCTAAATCATGTAAAGCCATCAGCAACTCGGCCCTGAGTGTGCAATAGTGAATATTTTTAGTTCTCAAGAAAAGAGTCCTGAGAAATTGTAAAACCATATCATACAATTTTACACTGTGGCCAATCATGTGAGCCAATTTCTGAACCACTTCCCCTTGTCTTCTTACCTAA
Source organism: Synergus coniferae (assembly GCA_032164275.1). Taxonomy (NCBI): domain Eukaryota; kingdom Metazoa; phylum Arthropoda; class Insecta; order Hymenoptera; family Cynipidae; genus Synergus; species Synergus coniferae. Next base: position 4,994,568 of record JAUEJJ010000045.1, on the reverse strand, counting down.
AAGGAAAATTTAAATTAATTTATTATCGTAATTTAGAGCACTTTGTCTTTAAATTTTATATTAATTTTGAAATGAAAATTATATCTAAATTTACCTTCGGAGAAGGTGTGAAGAAGAGACTGTTCAAGTTTTTATGATCAAAAAGAACTGATTCCTTTTCCATGATATAACCACTGAACAATGGAGAAACTTCATCTCCAAACAAACTCTGATTATCCTTCCAGATTTGTCTCTTAACTTCTGTATCTGCATCATTGTACAATTCTTTCTCTCGAACCAAAACTTTTAAGTATTTGTCATCGATATGAGGAGTATTTCGAAGAATGCACATAACTACTGGCCTTAATGCAGGAATTCTCACGGCGGGAAAGCTCTTTGCTAATAATTCTTTTAATTTCCGATCAGTCACCAAGCTTTTCTCTCCTCTTTCTGATCCAATTTCATTTATTCGTTTGATTAGCTTTTCACGAAGTTCTTCCAAAACGGATGCGTGAAAATCAAGTCTCCGCACTCCATGCAGATCGAGCAAGGGTAACATAGGTCGCAAAGAAGGCAAGAGAATGCCATTTTGCATCTAAAAAGATTAAATGTCATTTAGTTTTTACTAAATTTATGTTAGATAGTTATTCCTGACCATTATAATTATAACCATTATTAGGATTATAACACTATTAACTGAAGAATTACAAAATATATATACAAAATATTTAAACAAGTGATTGTAAATATAATCTCAAAATCCTTTTAATCACTCCCTAAAATGCGGATTAAACTCTAAGCTTTTAAAATTAATGTAGGATAATTTGCTAAGAATAAAAAAAATTTTTAGTACCTGAAATTCCTCGATAGCCTTTAAAGGGTCCTCGCAACTTGTCAAAGCATCTCTCAGAGAATTTTGCCCGGGAATACCAAGTTCTTCCAAACTATCCACCGGAGTTCCATTATTTCTTGCCATATTCATTTTTACGGTGAAGGCAAATAATAATCTTTTTCTATGAGTATTTATTCAACATTTGTAAATTTTTCGGAGCAATCGAAGCAATTATAACCTCTTTTTCAGCTCATTTTGTTTACACGGTTTACACTCAGGTCAGGCTCGGTCAATTCCATGGATGTAAGAAATACAGGGATCGAGCACAAACGTCTGATGATTGGCGTCAGTACGCAAAGTTGGTAAGGGGCATGAAGTAGGTCACGCCCACTTTCCCCACTTCTAAGGAGGATATTCAGTGATTGGCCTGTTGGTTTGTGTTAGTAAAAGAGCACTGTGCAGTGTCGTTTGAAAATAGTAGTAAAAAATATAAATATTATGCTTTGAAAATGAGGTTCGTTATTTTTTACGTGAAATAATAATTATTTATTCTATTATTTGCAAAGATTTTACTTTTCTTTCTTAGAAATAATCAGCATTCCCTTTCAAATAACGCGCGGCTCATGCGCGTTCTACTAGCTAATCCCGACTTATCCATCGTTAGAGTGGGCGTACCGCGTAACTTCTTTCCGCGTCCCTACCTATGATGGGACTTTATGCCTTTGAGCTCCATCCATGCTGCAAAGTGCAATGCTGTGCAATCTGCATCCCATCACATCCCACGATGCATGATCGGCATGATCCCCGTTAATTCTTTCACTCGACTGCTCGATGCAGCTCGATCCTCGATGTCACACGGTGTGACCAGGTGTGACACCAGAGAAAAAAAATATAGATTACACTTTGTATGTATAAACTTTTTTTTTATTTGGAATTCTTAGGAGTAATTTATTACACTTGAATCGTTGCTGTGATTTATTCTTATACGCCATTATATGACCAATTAGAAAAGTAATCTCGTTGAACTTTCCACATTGACAAAAGAATTTAAGTTTGTGAGAAATATACATTTTTGAAGAAAAAGTATGAGGTAAAAATTGAAGTATGATTTACACATATTTAAAACGTTTAGCCGAGTACTTTCACACGAGTGTAGAAACATGCATCCAAATAAGGCTTACAACGTGTCATCGAGTATACACAATAAAAACGATATCTACATTTATTTGTAAGATTACTTTAAAACTTGAAATCCTAGTACAGACGTATGATTTAAAATGCAACAACCTGACATGATCAAATAACAACTGTACGAGTGTTTCACGACATTAATCCAGCTTCAAATTTCAAAAAAGGATTAAGTGCACGAGCACACAATTATTTTTAAAAAAAAAGGAAGAACAACCCTTATTTTATATTTGGCTATGCACATATTTGATTACACTGTGCACCATCCATGTGGACAAAATATTTATGGAGTTAACCCATTCGTAAGCTTATTAATATATACAAAATAACTGTATAAGTCTCGATAGAAAATCAGCTTACGCAAATAAAATTTCATAAACGAAATTGTTCGATTCGTAAAATTAAAAATAGTGCTTCGAATGGGTTAATAACAAATCGAACGATTTATAATTGTAAAATATAATTTCGAAGTAAAATCTACTCAGAATTATTTTTAAAAACTCGATTGAAATTATTTTTAAAATGTTGATTTTTTTTATCTACAGTTCCTAAAGTGATTTAGAATTTTGATTAGATAAATATCAACAAAGCGAGCACTCTCATATCTACACTTGTAATTTGGAGATCAGTAAGTTTTAATAAACCTTAAAAACAATTGGATCTCTTAGCGCTCAGATCCTCAATCGCAATATGCGTAACTTAAAATCGGTTTCACGAGGGATTCTTTTTAAAGCGCAGTCTTTCAACTCGATTGCAAATATAACAAACGTAAGACCCCTCCAAATTTGAAACCGGTATTGTGGTAAAAGATAAAACTAAACAGCACAGATGATTTCGTTTTTCGATTACAAGTTTTTGCCTCTGCGAAAATTTACTTTCACAATTAAATCTTAATTTTTTAATTACAAGAATAAAAACCTTTTCGAAACATCTGTGCTGCATGATTCCTTCGCGATTTATTTTCTAGTCAAAAACTATCCTTATAAATTTGCGCGTTTACATTTACAAGAATTATGTGAATTGTACAGTTTTGTTGTAGCTTCGGAAGACCTTAACCCTTGATCACAAGTAATATAATCAATATATGTAATGGCATAACTTTAAGAAGCGCTCCGCAAAACTGTAATTAAAATTCTACAATAAATCTTACTAAGATTATTGTCGAGTAAATTGCATTATATAAATTCTGTGTTTATATTTGAAATGATCACTCGTCGATTGTCAAAAACACTTTGAAAGCGATTGGAAAATTTAAATGATTAAAGAATAGTAAACGGTAGATAGTAGGCACGAAAATCGAATGATCAATTTCAAATATAAACATAGTAGTCAATTATAAAGAGATTGAAAAAGCTTGTATAAAAATAGAAGAAATGACTTGAAGCTTTTTGTCCATTTGTGCAAGTTGTGGCGAAGGCATATGGCTTAAATTATCACTGTCGCAAGACTAAATTATTCTATTTGATCAAGGGTTAAGCGACTTTTTTCGGGAACTAACATTAAGACGCTTTTCAGACTTTTAGTCAAGTAAGCAGTTTTTATAAGAGTTAATACTATGAGTGAAGACGTATGTTTGTATTGTACAATGTATATGTCGTACGTAATGGTTCGCTGCGTTTCTATTCCTTTTCTGTTGCGCGTCGTTACAGGCATGTGGTAATTACCGTAAGAACATATCTAGTTTCACCAACTTTCCGTTCGCAATAATATATTTTTTTTGCTAAAATTAGGCAAACTATCTCCGTCTGCGTAAATCGAAGGTTTTAGAGAAAAATTTGTATTATCCCAAACATAAGTTCGCGAAACTAAATTTACTCTTATGGTAATTATCACATGACCTGAAAAAATTGTGCTTTTAATAGATTCGATATACTGTCAAATAAGCTGCAGAATGTGTGCAAGCTCTGGTTCCAGTTAAATGTATTCTAAAGCTTTTTACACTGCACTCTTGCATTTGTTTTTTTATGACAAGTGATTTATGGACCTTGACTTTTTTTAAATTGCATTTTTAAAGAATACAACACTTAGGCCTTCTGCGTCCCGAACTTCCTGCTCTTATTCGTTTTCTCTTTTCCTTTCCCCTATGTTCTTTGTCTTTTCGTATTTCCCTGACCTGAAATTAACATATTTTTTTTAAATGTGAATGTAAGGTTAATATTACGAAGGATATTTTTTAAATCAGGATAAATCAGGGTATTCAAATGTTGGAAACAAATTCCCAGCTATTTTCTGATTTATTCGTGGTTTCCAAACCTAATGAGGTAAACATGTAAAACTTAATTTAATCTAAATCGCCGAAAATATTTTCTTCAACTTACCAATGTGTAAAAAGCATCATCTACTCCCATTCTCGTTTTGGCTGAAGTTTCTACAAAAGGAATACCGTATTGCCTCGCGACTTCCCTAGCTTGCGCCATGTTTACTGCCCACGACTGTTGTAGATCACATTTATTGCCAACTAAAACCATTGGCACTTCTTCCGCATCTTTCACCCTCTTTATTTGTTCGCGATATGTACCTATGTCCTGAAAATTAAACAAATATTAGTTTATTCAATTTAGTAACGTTTACTCTCAAAACTTTCTTAATTATCAATTGACGTTAACTTACTTCAAAACTTTTTGCTGAATTAACTGCAAAGACTAACAAAAACCCTTCTCCTGTTCTCATGTACTGGTCTCTCATCGCACTATATTCTTCTTGGCCGGCTGTATCTAATATGTCTAACAAACACGTTTCCCCATCTATGACGACCTATTGAACAAAAATAATAATTAATTTAAATTTTATAAGTTAATGTTCTAAAAATTAAAACGCTATGAAATTGAAAAGCCAGAGAATCAATGATTTCAAAACTGAAAATTCAGAAACTATAAACTTAAATGTTTTTTTTTTGTTTGCCTAAAGTTCAGGATTCAAAAATAATAAAATACAAATGAAAATCTGGAGGTCTTACCTGTTTTCTGTAAGAATCTTCTATAGTAGGATCGTATTCATCTACAAAATGATTTTGTATTAATTGAATGGTCAATGCTGATTTTCCAACACCTCCAGCTCCTACGACAACGAGCTTATATTCTGTCATTTTTAATTTCCTTAATTTATCAAAAGGAAGAGTAAAATACAGCCTTTGGTGAATCTAAAGCAAAAAAAATTCCTATAAATAGTAAGACAAAAGTAGTTAATTTGAAGCTAAACTATTTTTAATTTAATTTAAACTAAATTTTAATATTTAATAGGTGAGACTTTCAAGATACCCAATATTTTCTTTTAGAAAATTTTCTAAAGAGGGCTTTTAGTAAATTTTAGAATTTAAATTAAATTAAATCAAATTTTGCAATTTTAGAGTCTATTATAATATTCCATTACTTTATATTCTGTATTTTATAGTATACACATTATAAAAGTAGATTGTAAAGAACTATATAACTACAGAGTATAGATTATAAAAGTATAAATTGTGTTCAAAATAATCTCACAATCCCGAATCTACCGAATCTACCCTGACAAATGACAATAGAACATCAGATTTCAAGGTACCTGCATTGCCCTTACTGCCAGCTTCCCAACTCCCAAGCCCTAAAAGCCTTAGGAATACCCTAAACGGCCTAAACTCATAAAGCTGTGAAAATGTTCAAAACTTTCTTCCAACTTTCTCCATTTCAAAGTAAGTATATCTAAAATCTTACAAGTAAAAAAATTCTTCAAATAATTGTTGAGTAAAATAGGGTATTTAATTTTGAGGCTAAAATTTGAATTCAACAGTCTAAAAAAATACAAATTTAGAGGATACAAAATGAAAATAAAAATTAAAAAATGGAAATTCAAAAATAAGTAATTTAAATTATGAAATAATTTTACATTCAAATCAACAGGTTAAAGAATAAGTTTACTTGAAACGTATAAAAACAATTATAATCTTGATGTAAGCTGTCTACTGGGTTTAAACGACCTTCGCATTCTTTTCTATTTCGGATATAAGTTCAACATTAAAATCATTCTGTAATTGCAAGTATGTAGTACGCATGAAATGATTTGCTATATCTTTCACTCTGATACTCTTAACAGGGCTTATAAATATTTATATAAACAAGAAAATTAACTCGAAAAAGTGTTTTTTGATCTAATTTCTAATTAATTTTAAAATATCTCAAATACTTGACAGAACCGAAAGAAAAGTTTTAGAGCAAGTGCATATCAATTAAAACTGGCGGTTAATTAAATTGATAATAATTATCCAAGAGTTACTTTATTATGCCTGAAACACAGTTAATCAGCGAAGATAAATGTTATTTGACATCTTAAGTCATCGCCAAGACTCCAAAATGAGTCACTCATCATCCACGAGTGTAAAGTTATGTGTCTAGCACACGCACTCCTCGCATTAATCAATGACTCATGGGATTCCAGTGGCACTCAAGTGTTGCTCCCAAAGCCGAGACTTTACAAGGAGTACAAAACAAATTACACTGATGAATTGAGAAGGAGAAAACAAGCTTTCTCGCACATGTCCAACGCAAGATTCTGTCTCCCGACTCCAAAACACTTATGCTCCATTTTACAAAAATGTCGCCAAAGAGACAAAGGACTCTCGCAATCTAGCAACGCGTGTTGATCACAAAAGAGTATAAAAAAAAATGTTCATCTCTCCAAAGAAAAAAATTACATAGCATTAATGCTAATGAAAAGCAAAACATCGATAAAATGCCAAAGGGTTTTAAGAACGGCCGAAGCATTCGTGATAAAATAACTAGCTATCAGAATTTTATTTAGGTAGATCCTTACCGATGTTTAAACAGACATTTCGAGTATAAGCCGGTTTTAAAAACACGTTTACTGTTATGAGTTTAGTGGAGATAAACCATCTGGAATGAGGCGTCAGTGTTGCCAACGCGTTCCTGGTAGAGACAGAAGGGAGTGGACTTAAGATGCAAAGGAACACTTGATTTTCACCTGTTAGATCACTTTTCTCCACATATGTATAATATTATTTGACAAAATTGTGTGAAATTTTTGTTTGTTTAGAGATATTGCACTAACCTAACACGTTTGTTTCACCAGTTTTTATTACCAAGCTAGAGAACCACTCTATGTCCCTCTACGGGAAAGGATAGTGGTTCACTTCATCTGCAAATACGATACACCAAAGATGGATACACTCAAACTTTGATGCACTTCAAAGTCACGAAAAGACTGACAATAGTGACAATCGTCCAGTCCAGACCAGACAATCTTGAAAAAAGTTACAAACGAAAGCGCCCCTTAATGTCAATATAGGGAACTTTTTTATTATTGAGTCGGTAAAACAAACGCGTTGTCGATAACGTCGGAATCTACAGTTAAGATCACTTGAAAATTAAACCTCTTGAAATCCCTAAACATTTTTTAAAATCATTCAATATCCTTTTAAGTTTGGACACTTTGGGACTTTTTTAAAATTAGATGAAATGTAATGCAATCTCTTCAAATCCTTAAACTCTTTTAAATCATTTGAAATCCTTTGAAATTTGAAAGGAAAAATAATGAATTCTTTCGTTTACATTAAGTATATTTTTTAAATTTATTTCAGTCGCCTGTTATAACCACATGGGTATTAAAATTATACATAAATATAATGCATACGCTTATTTGTTCGCCTTTTTTATTACTCAATAAAGAATTAACTGGTGCATTGTTATTTAAAATTAAAATTAACGCCTAGATAAAATGACCACTACAGAATATTTGTATTTATAACAATAAAAATAATAATAATATAATATTAAATAGAGCAAATAGAAGTCTTATATCTAAATTATCTAAAATAATATATATATATATATATATATATATATATATTCTATACATATACATTAAAACATGAAAATAACGTTTAAAATTTCCTTTTTTTATACACTACCATTTTTTCGTTTATATCATATTCGACGTAACATTATTTTTTATTTATTAAAATTCACAGTAGACAATCCGCAATTTGTTTCAAGTTAATGACTTGTGACTGAAATTGAGTAAGCGTTTCACATTAAGGAGTCATTAATACGCAGTCGTTTCAGCTGCTTCATATAAATTATAAAACGAGTACATCGTATTTACTGTCAACTAGATATTCATAAATGCATTGCGAACTTCCGACCCTATTCAATAATATTATGATTTTCGAAATAAACACTTAAATTGTTTATTATAATCTAGATCATTTCAGCAATAAGTATTTGCTTCAAAAAATATATCGAGTACAACATCGATCTATAAAAAATTCGAATTTTCTAATAATCAAAATATATTTTTAAATTGCAAAAAATAGCAGTAAAACTCATCTTTCAATGAAAATTAATCCCTGGCAATTATTTTTTTTTTAAATTCGATTTTTAGAAATTCCTATTGTCTTCATATTCTTTTTGTAAATACTTTGTATTATTTTATATATGTACTATCATTCCGAAGCACTGTAATTATTAATATTTCACTAAGATTATTATGCATTTAAACGGTGATATGACTAAAATTCTATTGCACGAGTATACATAGAGGAAGAGAAATATTATCAAGTTAAAATATTATGGACGGCTGAATCTGAAAGTATTAGGCACAAATCAACTAGTTTACATTTTTCTATGTCATTTTTATAAAATAATTTCTGAACTTGAATTGAAAATCACTCTATTTTTTAGAATTTTAGGGTTAAAAATTGTTTTTCTAATGCAACAATCTATGGTTTGAAACCAGTTATCGAATTTAGTCATATTATATATTATAACAGATTATAATATAAATGAAAATACATACTATCTATACCATGTGATCCAAATCTTAAAATCTAAAAAAATTAAGACTTTTCGACTCACATTACTTAGAAAATAAGTCACTAATTCTCGATTATTTTATTAATGTACTATAGATAGTTTCTGTATCTCACTATAATTTCACTCAACAATCTTCGATATTTGAGATTTGCTTATTTGCATTGTTAATACTGAAATGAATGCCTTTGTTATTTTAATTTCAGTATACAAAGGTTCGACTCTTTCCACTTCCTTATTTGATATTCAAATAATGTAGTCGTAACTTCGGTGTTAACAAAAATTTTGCATAAATGATATAGAGCTTCTTTACTGTGCCTAGAACTCTTTAACATGTCGCTGAATAGATTGGAGATCATCCAGTTTAGGCACTTGAGATCTGAAATCTGGGAAAGAATACAAATTTATCGGAAATTTATTTCATTTTACGTTAGAATTCTAAGCTTCTTTTACGCAAGCTGATAAATTAAAATAAAATCAAGGCTTTCACATTCTTTAATATTTCAATGGTGGTATATACTATGTAAATAAAATAACTTAAAATATGAATTAAAATAATTTGAAAATCATTAGCCCAAAATTAATTTGAATAAAAAGCTCATTGTGATTCCAAGTATATGGTAATTTTATTTTAAAAAATTGGCATCTACTTCATAAAATATTCAAAGATTTAAAGCATCCATCAGTCGACCATAGCAATAAAATCACTCCATATAAATAAAAAAACGAACTTTCTGAACTTTTCAAAAAGCCTCGGTGCAGTCTTCGTGCAAGCCATAGAACTCAATTTTTGATAATAGTCTTGAATAATATTATCTTGTATAATAATTATCGAATATATTATTTCACTTACATCTAGTGTAGCTAAAACTTTACTAGGCAGTTTATCCTTCGCCCAATAGCTTCAAAATACGATTCGTACAATAAAGATGATGCATTTGATGCATCTCCGTAAAAAGAGAACCCATTTTTGGCTACCCTTCGAGATTTTTGCCTCCTCCTAGGAAGCTGGGGTCGCATTGGCAGTTTGAGGAACTGTATTTGATTGTTTCGCTCGTCTACGTTTGTTTAAAAGAGGATTGTTAGTGTTATCTAGTTGCTTTAAATTTGCTGTGTCGTAGTCTACACGCATTGTGGCCAGGGATCGAGTCATTTCTTCTTGAACTTCGGGCCAAAGTTCTTCACCTTCTCTTAGAACTCGTCCTGTATGCAAAGGTGTAGCTGGAACTTCCGTGTGTTTCTGTAAAAATCAATTTACATTAAAGTTCTTCTTCTGAAATCTATCGATATCCCATAATGATTTCTAAAAACCACTTAAGACAGAGATGCTCAAGATCTTTTCAAATCTCTTAAGATCCCTTGAAAATTTTTAAAATAATTTAAGATCCCCTTAAATTCCTTGGATTTTTTTTTGTTTACGCTAAAAGTATTAAAATACAACATTTTTTCGCTCTTTAGTCACATTCGTTTTTCTACTAATTCTTTTAAGGCAAATCTAATACTTACGGAGATCCACTTGTTGCGCATTACTTCAGCAATTTGCAGCCTCTTAGCTGGATCTGTGCATAACATTCCTTTGATGAGATCGCGAGCTTCCGTGCTGACGTTAGACCATTCAGGGGCAGGAAAATCATACTGGCCTAATCTTATTCGTTTTTTCATTCCTGGTGAAATTGCCAGTCCATGATTACTGTAAAATGGAGGGAATCCACACAATCTGAAACAATGAAGTTGGGTTAAAAAAAATGTATAATTTAATAAATGTTCTTTCTAAAATAGACTCGTTCTTTGAAACAATATAATTAATTTTTAGAATCGTACTCACAAAATGTACATAATTACTCCCAAAGACCATATATCACAGCTTTTGTCATATTTATCTGGGCCCAAAACTTCTGGTGCTATAAGAAAATTAATATTTATTAAAATCAGACACTTTTTAAATCTATTTTATTAAAATTTCATTATAGAAGGTTTCTTACCAACATAATAAGGCGTGTAACAAGGCGTTTGAAGTGTATCCTTCAGATGAGTTTCTTTGGCAAAGCCAAAATCGGTCAACTTTAAGATTCCTGTACTATCTAAAAATAATGAAAATAATGTCCGTTGAAATACACAAAACTTATTGTTGGAAGTATTTATAAATTCACTGAAATCTCATTAAATCCTTTAAAATTTGTTATAATCCTATCGGCTCTATTTGAACTTATTTTAGAATGATATAAGGTCACTGTTTTTTTGCAATTACTCGAAATCGTTGAAAATATGTTGAAATCTTTACAATTCATCGAAATCCTTCAAAATTTTCTAAAATCTATTAAATCATCTATAATATCCATCGTATTTTATTATTATTAATCTATTATTTTAACGTAGGCAAAAATATTTAAAGAAATTTATAAGAAAAGGTTTTCTACCGATTAATCTGCTGATACATTCTATTGCTTAAATATTTTTCCTTTGAATTAAATGATTATGAAATCATAAATGCAGTCAGTTCACTCACCTGGTTTGGAATACAACAGGTTTTCTGGTTTGAGATCACGATGTGCTATATTCATATCGTGTAGGTGCTTCACAGCCACACAAATCTCGTACATAATTTGTGCTGCTTCTATAAAAAAAATACCAAAATGATTACTAATTTATGTTTAATAATTCTTAATTAATAATTAATAATTATTTATGATCAATTATTTACCTCTTTCTGTGAAAGCTCCATCTTGACCATCCTGTCTGTCTTGTATCCTCTGAAAAAGTTCTCCACCTTCCATGCTGTAGATACAAAAATTGTCTTTAAAATATGTCTTTATTTGATTTAAAGAACGCCTTTTAAAATTAAAAATTCAAATTAAATATAATTTAAAATATTTAAAATAGCTCTAAAGAGAATAAACGAATCATTTTTACTTTTAATAATTATATACAGAATTATGTACCATTGCATAATATTAACTTACCATTCCATAACAACAAGCAAACATTTGTTTCCACTATATGAATTTTCGTAAACATCTTTAATATGAACAATATGTCTACAATTTGAAGCTCTCCAGTGTAACTCGACTTCCCTTCTTGCCTTTACACAATCATGTAAGACCTGCAAATTTAAAAATAATACTTACTAATAATCGATTGAATAATTATTAGTTATTACTTATACAATAATCATTGAAGAAGAAAAATGACGCCATAGTAATTAAAATATAAATTAATTTTATGATCTTAAATAAAATAAAATGCACCTTTCTAATAAATTATACAATTAAAACAAATGTGAAAAACTTTAATCCAATCCGATAATTCTTTCAAAAGTTTTTGGCAGGAAAAAAATTAGTTTTTGATTTTTTAACAATGTTTATCGCGATTGAACCAAAAATTACTCCCCCTGTTAAAAAGCGGTCAATAGAAAATTTATTAGATCTTTTCAAAACCAATAATTTTTCTTTGATTCAAGAAAATATTAACTTTCACAATATTCAGCTTAAGCTGATTAGTGGTAAGATATGAATAATTTGAGTATTTTTTGCTGACTACTCATGGCTGAATGAGTAATAAGTGGGTTTTCTCGTAATAAGAAAACCCACTCTTTTTTATAATTACTGAAGAATGCAATTGAAATCAAGTTCAAATCTTTTAATGACGAATGCCACTTGAGTTTCCTCAATGAATTCTGTACATTAATCAGAGGGTCATTACATAATGTGTGGAACTTTTCGAGGATGGATGTAGAAATGGATCTATTTTAAAACAATATGTCATGCTAGAGTCAGATGAAAAGAAATAAATGTGTGCCCGTTCTATAGATATTGATTGAACACCTAAAGATTTTGATAGATGGGTGGACTTTGAAACGTTTTCTGTTTACAAAATGTACATAAAAAACGGAGAGGAACTTATACCAATATTCAAAACCAGACTGCGATTAGTTCAAATACAAGGAAGTTTCGCAAACTTCTATGTACAAGGAATTCGTCAATCCTCCTTATTCTAACAAATGGTAAAATAAATCTTCAATTCTTTTACGTCGAGAAATATTATTTTAAAATATTAATTTAAATTATATATATATATATATATTAAAAATAATAATTTAATTTAAAATATTAACTTACTATAAATAACCAAAGTGTTAAACAGTTTAACTAATGGTTTTATCTGTAGGTCATCAAGAAAATTAATAGTGACAGTATCGTCGTGTATACTGACGTCCCTTTGGCAGTTACGCAATTTAATGACAATAATTATCACTAATCAAGGTGGGAACGATTCCAGACATGAGACTTCTACGAATAGTCTTTAAAGTTGTCTATTTGCTTAGAAGCTACGTTCATTTAGTCACTAAAAAAGAACTTATACACACTATCTTGAATGCATAATTTAAAATTAATTTAAAAATATTTAGAAGTATTTTAGGAAATTACAGAGAATAGATTTTACAGAATTCAAACACATTTCAAGGAATTTAATTAAAGAATTAATTAAAAATCTTGAAACTCTTTGGAATTCCTTAAAAACTCCTTAAAATAACTAAGTCCTTTGAAGTGAGAATACTCTGCTTCATCCTGTATGACTCACTTCAAGACTTCGAGTTTATAGAAGCAATTATTTCAATATATGTATAATTGCAATCTGATTGCAACCTTTCTCTTATGATAGCCTTTCTTTTATAACTAGATAATTGAAAATTCTCAATAATCAAACTCTTGAAATCGCAAGAGAAAAAAAAATTAAATCGTTCAAAGTCTGAAAAAAATTCATTACAGAAGCTTTCAGAATACATTTCAAAATACATTTCTGCTTTTATTATTCCTTTCTATAGATGTGTGGAGGAAGAATGAATGTAAATATTTATGTCCTCGTAAAAATGAACAATTTGCATTATAAAAGCTACTTTATACATAAATGAGTCATTTAATAGAGTGCACGCACACTTTGAGATAAATTTCAGGTTGTAAATAACCTATGGCCAGCTGGTGGATTAGTGGTCAGCACAATCGTGTTCATGAACACAATAGTGTGAATAATTTAACCAACTAACGTCTTTCAAAAGCATACAACATCAAAGACACATTAAATCGAGAAATACACTACCTACATTCCTATTGCAACTACGCATATTCATTATCCAACTATGTGCATCACATGCTAAGTAGTTGGGGAATTAGCTGACAAAAACAAATGCAATCCGAAGCAGTTTGCATCGTGCAAACATTGCAAATCCTCAGAAAACGGTTTTCAATTGAACATTATAGATACCCGGAAATCGATAACTTTTGACGTATCACTGGATACGGATAATTCCGGAAAAGTCTGCAGAACTTATTTCCATTTTGTGATGTTTATCAATTTAAAACGTTAGAATATTAATTTCTTCCGCATATTAATTTGTAGTACAATGAACAAATTCTGGATTTACGCAGCAACTTTTGTTTCTCAGTAATAATAAACAACTACGTACATTTAAATAACTAAAAAAATTAATACATAATCTAATTGTTGTTTAGAGTTAATTTTATCTTAAAATCTTAAGATACTTTTGTGACAAATATATGCCTAGAGACCCACAAGTTTCTTAAAATTTATTCTACGAATTTAGAAGAGGGAACCCTCATTCTGAAATAATTTAAGGATGATTCACCATGAGGAAGAGCTGATGCATCTTCAAGTAGGAATTTTAGTTAAAAATTATAAATAGCCTCTCACCCTCACCTCTCAAAAATTGAAAAAAATATTTACCTATTTAAATTACAAACTCAAAACATAATTTCTTTGATACAAAAGTACTTAGTATTATAAATTCTAATTACTTTGCGACCCAACTGAAAATGTCTAGTAGTAAATGACTTTCGTTTTGGCACAAATATTGGCGTTATAAATTGGTAATAATAAATCGGTGGTTCGTAAATTGAAATTAAATGTGTGGTCACATTTTGCATTTTAATTATCTGTTCCCAGAAATAAAATTATAAAGCAATAGGTTTGGGTATTAAATGCATTAAAATAAAATAGAAAGATGAAATGCTGAATATGAATTCAACATTGAAGCAATTATAATTATATAATTTTTTGATAGTTAATAAAAATTACTTTTCAGTGTATTAGATATATTTTTCAGTGATTATTATAGGATGCGAAAAAGGTCGATGTTCCTCAATTATGTTTCCGGAGTCGATTACATGAACGAGATTCGAGTCAATGGCAAAATATTCTATTAAAGTATTGTATTAAAGTAAGGAACGAGTAATAATTAGTTAGAAATTATTATCCACTTTAGTTTCTGTTCATTTGTCATAAACATAATATAATATATATATAAAGTAAATGCTTCTCTTGTTAGTTTGATGATCTCAAAACATCTAAAGTTCAGGTTGATGTAGGCTGAGTCATCAGTTTCAATTAAAGTACTCTTACCCAAACTATTCTTCTTTAGTTAATAGTTCCCAAATTTTCAAATTTCTAATCTGAAAATTAAAATTCCTAAAGCTTAGAAATTTTTGAGTAACAGTATTTCAATGCAACTATTTTTAACTATTTTTATTTTAATCTATTTTAGCTATTTATTTTATTATTATGTAACTTTACTTTAAGTTTACGAGTCATGGGAGTAAAATCATTTTTCCATAGTTTTATGAATGAAACGACCAATTCTTAAATAAGTTGGCTGTTTTAAATTGGGAGATAAAAATATATCAAATATGAAATCAACTCGCTATATGTAATCGATAACATGATACAGATTCCTGAGGATGTGGGCTGTGTCCAGATGTTAGTCAAACTTTCACGTCAATATTACGAAGTGCGTGCCTGATACTCTGCGGTGAACCGTACATTTGGAATCACCGTGTGAGAAATCACTGGGTATAAATAGAAGATGACTCGTGGTCTGCTCCCGCTTGGACATCGTCAGTCGGTGATCGAACTTTTGCTCAGGTATCGATATGGACAAGAGCCGAAACGATTTCACTTTTTCATAATGAAATTAAGCATTCAAAATTAAAATTAATACTTTAAATTTAGAAAATATCAATTTATCTCTCTAGATTTTAGTTTGAAAGACTCTAATCATTATGCCAAAAGTTTCTTTCTCCCAAAAACAAGATTTATAATTAAAAACAAATCTTTGAATTAAAATTGTCAATGGCCCATAAGCCCATAACACTTTTCCAGATTTAACTACTAATGAGCCATCAAGCATGAAAAATTGAAGACGAAATCAAGTTCGTCAAAAATTTTTTAACACTTATCTCTTAGCAACAATTTGTTATTCAATTACATAATCTTCGTGCGTCAGATGAGTTTCATACGAACTCTCCTTTTATGTGAATCATACTTCAAACTTAATTCAAAGTATATATTTAATTTCTACATTCAAACTACATTTTCTTTTTTACCCACGACTCAGTGAGTGGCTGTTGAGTTTTTTTGCAATCAGCGGAAGTTCGATTCGTGGTAAAATAATAAAAAGCAGGGATGGAATTCCGATAATTTCGTTCCACTTTGTTTAAATTGACTTCCTAGAAAATTGAATTTTATTCTGGAAATAGATGGCTTTCGAATCTACAATGTTTTAAAAATTCACTGTCGAACTGAAACTTTATAATTTAGGCTTTTTAAAATTTAAATTCATTTAAAATCAAAGACTCAAATTTTGACTCGAAGTAGCTTTCCAATTTGAACCCAAGTATCATTTTAAAGATAAGGAAACAGGAATGAGGAAGTGTTAAAATGGAAATATAAAGTTCGTTCTTCTTTTATAGAAAAAAGTATGCCCTTCGATTTCAATACTTTTCTGAAAGAGTAAAGAGAGGAAGTGGCAATGTACTCATTTTTCCTCTCCTTGATTCGATCTTCAACATACGTATACAATGGAGTCAGCTCTAAAATAAATTGTTTACCTTGAGTGCATATTTTTCTCTTGTTTTTCTGTCGTAGCATTGCACCACTTTTCCATTGATTCCCAAGCCTAGAACATGATTGCTGATTTCGTAGTCATCAATGATTGAAGTGGTTTTTGGAAGGCGTGCATCAGACCGAGAAATTTGAGGTTCCATGGTTTTTTCCTTTGAGATCCTAAATCAGTAAAAACTACGTCAGAGATTTTCAAATAACGGCAGAATATTAAAAATATGAATTATATTTATAATATATAAATAATTGATTTTAAATTATGACTACATAAGTAAATGAATCTCTAATTATTTATATATTTATAGATTATAAACACAAAACTTGAAAAAAAGTCCGTGCACGTCTAACCTCGCCTTAAATGTACCTAATTTTAGAAAGTCATAAAGTTATTTATAACTTCATAATAGACACTGTTAATCGGCATCAATCCTTATTTTTTAGGAATTACTTTTTTTCTAATTAAATACGAAACTGTATATCATAAAGGATGACATTTGCAATTTTCTTTAACAACAAATTTAATTGACCTTCTATAGTTCCACTAGATACTCTTAATTTAATTATTTACTTTAGATGTTTTTAAAAAATACAATTATAAACGTTTTCGCTCCGTGTTGCGCGCTTGCGCCCTTCAGGATGCTCGAGCGTTTAGCTACTCTGTAGCTATATCGATGCTATTATAAACTTTTGTTTTAATTATTTTAGTTTTAAACGAAAAGGAGAACTCATTTACTTAAAGTTCTATCGACCTTAAGGATCACAATCTCATCAGGACACTCGCGCTTCGCACTGGATTAAAAAAAAAAAATTAAAACAATTTTTAAGTCATTCGTGTAGAGCGTTCAAAAAGAAACATTTTTGATATCTTGACTTTTTTTTTTCATATCGTGCGTTGTTTGACTTCAAACTGTGATTTTTTTTTTTCGTTTTTTTGAATTCTCGAAATGTCATAAGTTTGACAATTATTTTTTTATCGAAGAAAGTCATAAGGATAAATTGTTGTACTTTTTGAGTACTACGAAGATCCATACATAGAATTTGTAAATTAAAAAACAATGGTTTCAAAAATTTTCAAAATGCTCAAACTTTTTGAATTTTTATCCAAGATGGCTGGCTAAAGAAATTGACCCTTCATTTTAAGACACTAAAAGAGTATACCAAAGGCTAATCCAAACGGTAAATTATTCTTTCAAAAGTTATCCTGCACACAAACTAAAAATCTACAGCAGCAGACGGCAAACACACACGCATAGACAGACACATTCTTAAGAAAATGTTTTTTGGGTTCAGGGGGTCTCAAAAGGTGGACATTTGACAAAAAAGAGGGTGGGGGGTCAAATTTTACAAATATCTAATACATTATCTCTCTGATGGGAATGTAAAAAAATAAGTATACCTTTCGACAATTGGTTTTTCGACAGATGACTGATTCTTTAGAGCAAAAAAGGTCAGTAAAAGCCGGTACTTTTCCATACGATAATTCCTTTGAAAGCACTCTCAGATATTAAAATACACAAGTCATCATATAACTGATCCTCTTATACATAAAACACACACAAACTGATTATTGACACCTTTTTAAAATATGTCACTCACAATTTTAATTCACAAAATGTTATCAAATTAAAAATGAGGAGTTACCAAGTTTTTTTTAAACCAAAGACAAAACCTGTTTTTCTTTCCTTCCTACACTCTCGTACTCTTATCTGTCAAATTGTGTCGGGTACTTTTTTTTTGGAGTAAACTGAACAGCCGGTGTAAAAAAAAAGGTCAAGTCAAAACTATATGTTTGATTCGAGAAATTAAAATCTTTTGTTACGACATCATGATTATCACTTTTAACTTCACTGCCATTTATTTTTTGAAAATTTATAACTGTTAAACTGCTCATAGATAATTTCACAGATTTTAATAAACTGCACTTCGATAGGCATAGGAATTAGGACCATGATAGGACGCGTTGGTACGGACGGTACGGTACGCGTACGGATAACGGAATACGACCACGGTAGTACGACGACTACGACGTACGCAGACGTACGACTCCCATGTATTTTTTTGACTAGATATTTGCTGCGCCAACAGAGCCATCTTCAGTTGGACTCCAGAAAAAAATCTTCCCTCTCAACCCGCAACCCTGCCCGCGAAAATTTAAAACTGTTCTTCGAATTGCTTTCCTTTTACAATATTATTCAATTACTC
>JAUEJJ010000045.1:4935248-4975556 GCA_032164275.1 Synergus coniferae | reverse complement strand
CGTAGAATTCTGTACATTTGAATGAATACAGTGAATTTACGTGAATGTTTTCAACTGAAAAGATGTCACAATTTATAAAATTACTGATCTATACATACGCGTAAATTTTCTTTTAGTTCAACTCATGAACCACTAAACCACTATATCAATTAACAATATTAGATTAGCAACAATTAGCAACGACAGGCAACGGTGAAAGCAACGTCTGGTCGTGCTCAGCATAAATTCTTAAGTATTTAAGAACTTTCTAACTTTTATTGATAAATCTTCATAAATTTAATATGAGTAATCGAATAATATTGTAAAAGGAAAGCAATTCGTAGAACTGTTTTAAAGTTTTGCGGGCAGTGTTGCGGGTTGAGAGGGGGGAATTTTTCCTGGAGTCCAATTGAAGATGGCTCTATTGGCGCAGCAAATATCTGGTCCATCTGGTCAAAAAAATACACGGTCGTAACCGTGAATATGTACGACACGGTACGACTTGCTAGTTGCTTCCTTCCACCATACCCACGATACCCACCATACTGATCGCAGCGCCACTTTTTATTGTATGTACCTGATTGTACCAAAGTATATATATATATATATATGCCTTTTCAGGAACGTATTTATAAATTTATAGGGCCCCCTTTTTTTTATTAATTTAATTTCCTATCATCTTACTGTCATTTTCGCAAAAAAGTGACAGGAAATCCTGTCACAAAGTGATTACAAAGATAAAGCTTAAAAAATGCTTAAATTGGTTAAATTGGCAAAATTCTTTTACTTCATTTATTTTTCAATTCTATAATAATTACAAAATTATTATCATTATAAATATCTTTATATAGGCACAAGTTTATGTACATTGCAAGTAGTCCCTCAATATTTAAAGTCTATCTATATATTGTCAATCAACTTTTATATTTCCTTCATGAATAAATTTTAATACCGCAATCTGATTACAAATCAAATTTCTTTAAAATGACTTTTCAATGGCCCTGCTTAATATGTAAAAACAACTACTAATACATTTCAGAAAATAATAAACAAATTGACTTGCAATTATTGTTTAAATAAAATCGTAAAACTCCGAGGAAAATTGGTTTCTATTGGCACTTATATTGCAGGGTGCACTATGTTGAAAAATAACCTATCAAATCTTTAATTTACTTATATGTCCAAAAATAACTATTAATTTAGTATTTCTCTTTTTAACAAAGACTCCCTTCATAAAAAAATACTAAATATTATCCTTTACATTTCAGAAAACTTTTATAACTTTAAATTGTTTTTGTTTAACAGTTCGTAATTTTCATAAAGGGGTCTTCGGGTTTTAACATTATAGATATACTTAAATACCTAATGCAAATTTAGTTAATACTCTCATATTTACGTAATATTCTGCACAAATCGCATACGTAGAATCCTTTCTTCGTCGATTACATTTTAAAGTCGACACTAAATTTCGATACGAACATATGGATGGATTACGTAAGTACCCGATAGAAATAAAAGCTGAACTTACAAGTCTCATATGCGTTTCTTCTTTTTACAAAAGAATATATAAATACGAAAACGACTTTGGTCTCTGTGATCATAAAAATGCGGACCAGAACATTATTAGAGAACAATAATACATATACATTATACATATGTCTTTATCGGTATACATATTTAATTACAATTAACAGTAATTTTATAAATTTACATTCGAAAATTAAGCACATGTACAATAAAATCTTGTGTAAGTATTCACGCTTTACATAAAAAAAAGTAATACCTTTATTGTCACTTTCCCAAAACAAACGTATTAATTGGTTTAACTTTAAGTCAATATTATATTCGAATTTCCTTACAATTCAAACTCCGAAGAGTAAGGAGTCTGCACTACTCCTAAAATTAGTTCAGGCTTAATAAAAACTGCGTTAACTGCAGGTACTGCGACATATAAGTTTTAAGGATAAATTTTTTAAATACTAAAACGGAAGAAAATAAGTAGTTAAAAAAAATACTTTGGAAATCAAGCTTAAATATGTGCAAAGAAAACAATTGCTTTTATGCACATCACGAACTTTTCGGTCTTGTTTCAATTATTCTTCTTCAAAGTTTCCTAATCAATATTTATTTTGTTATATTGGTTTATATTTCAAACTCGTTGGAAACTTTTCTGTAGCATTCATTTGGAAGAAAGTACAACAAACATCAACAAAGAAAAGTGAAGGACACCTTGTTTTTGTAAGTTTAAGAAATTGATTATTTCAGGTTTATCAGGAATACTTCTCCGTGGATAATTTTCTTCTCTTTTGTAAATATAATGTGGCTTAGATGATTATGTATAGATCACAGAAAGACTGAGTTTTGCTCAAAGGGCACAATATCAAAGGCATCCAACACTGATCTATATATGTGTATATATATGTCAGAATTAAAATTGCACTATAATCGCCTGTCACCCCATCTGACTCTCAGGTTCACTTTTGCAGTCTTGCATGGAAAGAATGTAAGGCACTACACTAGCAACGCTTACTTTACCAATAAGGCCTGCGAAAAAGAGGTCTTCTAAAACTCTCGGATTAATCGAACGAAGTGGAGCAAGTCTTAGGAGAAGTCGAGGTAGCCTGTCTGATCCAACACGTTGCTGTAGTTCGGTCCAAGCTGCATCTTGTAATACTTCCACTTTTTTTCGCCAAATCCCTGCCAAAACGTTGTCTAAAAAAGAAAGAAAAAAAAAAAAATTAGCATTAGGTTTCTTAATCTAAGGAGTTGTGTATTTATTACGCAACGCCTTTTTAGAACCACTTTTAGGCCCTCCCCCCCCTGTAACGCAAATGTAACAATAGACCATGACACTCCTACCCCCCAAATCAATAAAATTTAAATTAAAAATTCAAATTGAAGTTTAAAATTTTTCTGTACTTCCAAAATATAAACATTATCTTAAAATTTCTTAGAAAACGGGATGTAATAAACTTACCGGCACTAAAGAGCGTTAAGGCCTTCAGATAGGCGTATTCCACAGAATCAACCTGAAGTTTATGCAAGGAACTAACGCACTCCTGAAGACGACAAATATGTTCTGTAATGGACTTTACTTTACTTGCAGTAATTTTTTCTTGAGCGATGCTAGCCTGCACGTGATTTATTATCGACGTTAGAATACTAGGAAGCGACAATGTGTAGGCACATTGAGCTAATCCAAGAGTGAAAAGCTGACCCCAGGAACTACGAACCAACATAGTTTGTACGTCCGAACTGCAATTAGAAATGGAATTTCTGCAATCTGCTGCACATACGAAAATCGAGTGGTCAGCCCCTCAAAATGAACACTTACGGTAACGCCTGAAACGCAGGGATCCCTCTTGCCCAGTGAACAGACAAGAACAGAAGCCTCGCGGCGCTTTCGCATATGTAATGAATAGATAAGTATGCCGGGGCTGGACTAGGTGCTCTCAACTCGAAGACCGTTTGCCTTTCGGACAGCAACTGGCCAGCCCACTCTTCTTCCGGTTCGACTGAGCCGTTTACGTTCTAAAAAAAAAAAAAATAATTTTTTCAGTCCTGCTTGTAAATTTAAGTACCTGGATCTTCACCTGTTTCAAATTCTCTTGCATTCCGAAAAGCTACTGTAAATTGAAATATTTTCAAAATGAAGAGATAAAGGTGGTGTTGAACCCATAGTTTTAATCATGAAGTCCATCTTATATTTAATTTCATTGCATCGATTATATATACTAACATCTCCGATCAGCTGAGCCATGCTGTCCAAGGCGTGAGAGATCAACACTCTTTCTCTAGCTAGAGTTAGAGCATCGCTGAGGTCACTATCGCTGCTTTGATCCTCCATGCTAGGACTTTCTGGCTGCTCCCACGTAGGTGTTGCCTCCGGGGCCGGCTGCTGTGGTTCAGGTTTCACTCTAGGTCCTCGATTTCCTCCTTTGGTCCCGGCCGAGTCACCCAATACTGGTTTTCGCTCATGCTGCACCGCTGCAACACCCCAAGCTTGCTTATGTTTATTATATCCATTATCCAAAAACCCGCATTTCACACCAATCGCAAGATTAAAGATTAAATATCCAATTTAAAGTTAGACTAGACTCGTAAATTTGCAAACTCACAGTCGCTTCGCATGCCCATGGCTAGACACTTTTGAAGCCTACAGTACTGGCAGCGATTTCGGTGGTGTTTGGTAACTTCACAAGACTTGCTTCCCCTGCATTGATAACCAAGTTGTTTGCGAATGCTGCGTTTGAAAAATCCTTTGCAACCTTCACAACTTATCGCCCCATAGTGCCTTCCACTCGCTCTGTCCCCGCAGACGACACAAAGCTCTAAAGACAAACCCAACCCGAGAGAGCCTCGAACATCTCGGGCTAATTTAATCTGCAAATAACAAAGGTAAATAGAAGGGTACAAATTTTACCCGAGGGTTTTTATTTGTTTAGACTTATGTAAATTTGTTTTCTGAACTAACTTTAAGGGTGTTGGAACCAAGTTTTAACTTCAAAATTGGTTTTC
Source organism: Synergus coniferae (assembly GCA_032164275.1). Taxonomy (NCBI): domain Eukaryota; kingdom Metazoa; phylum Arthropoda; class Insecta; order Hymenoptera; family Cynipidae; genus Synergus; species Synergus coniferae. Next base: position 4,971,059 of record JAUEJJ010000045.1, on the reverse strand, counting down.
CTAGTTTTAATCATAAAATATTATAATAAAATATTTTTTCGCTCTGTATACGTACTTCTTTTACAAATAAAAGTGTATAAGAGCAAAAGCATTTTTAGTTCGAATACTTTTTTCTTAAAACGAGGAATTCGAAATCTAACTTTAAAATTGAATCTCTTCATTTTATATAAAAAAAAAGGTATTAAAATTATACATTTTTTCGCTCTGTATGCATATTTCTATTTAAAAAGTGAATCGTGCTACAGAGCGAAGAAATATCTAATTATAATATTTGTTGAGTAAAATGAAGAAATGGAATTTTGAAGTTAGAACTTGACTCAACACTCAGAAATTTTGAGGGTGCTGGAGAACCCAGTTTGACACTTAAACGAAAAAATATTTAACTTTAATCAGCTTTAATGATTATTGTATAAAACAAAGATTTAGAAATCTAAGATTTAATCACTTTACACAAAATGTATTAAAAATAGACACTTTTGTAAGGACGTACCTCCACATCGTTATTCGTTAAATGTTCAATCCCGGAATGTAAATGTACCATTCCAGGATGATGATTCACATTGCGAAAATCTCTTCCCATCTTGTGATCTGATTTTTCGTCGTGCAAACTGTCCGCGTGGTTGCTTTGATCTCTATCTAAGTCTCGCTGCAAAAGATTGAATTTCGTGAAAATGATGTAAAAGTGTTAGTAAAATTGATTTTATAAAATATTAATTAACAGATAAAAGTTTTGCTTACCATTGCTGGGTGGTGAGCTAAACTGCGAAAATCTCTCCCCATTTTGAGGTCAATTTTATCTTCACACAAATTTTCAGCATGATCGTCTTGATCAGTTTCCATGTCTCTCTGCAATAAAAAACATAAGTTTTAAAACTGAACCGTTTTTAATAAATAAATAATACACTGAGAATATAAATAAAAAATACACTCAATAAATAAGCCGCATCATCCTTTTGATTCAAATGAACATTAAAGAAAAATTATAATTCTGATAAATATACGAAGTATTAGTTATTGCAGTACCTGTTGTCATTAAAAAAGTAAACATGCAATTTTTTTAATGAGTGACAAATACGTGACAAAAATTGAAATAAACTTAAACCATCAGAACAGAAATATGAAAAAAATTCGCTAAAAGCAAAAAACCCTTGATCTCCAATCCAAGCCAATAAAATTTAGATTAAAAATTCGGGAGAAATTCAAAGGAATTTAAAGGAATTGAAAAGCAGTAAGAAGGATCAAAAAGAATTTTAAAGAAATTAAAAGGTGAAGTCAAATAGGTGATGTCCTGTGATGACTGCTATTATAATTTGTTTCTCAGTGTAATAGCTTCTAGAAAAAAATTACATCTGTATCAGCATCCCGTGAGTGATCTGCACTAATGTGATGCGATAAACCTCGAAAATCCATTCCAACTTTACGTTCCTCGTTTTCGTAATCACGTTGTTCCCTATGGTCTCTATCCATTTCGGTCTGAAACAAAAAATAAAAATCATAAATAAAAATAAAAGTTTGTGGATGTTTTACATAATAACTTCAACTAACTACAGAAAGACTATCAGCAACAAAGCTGTGCTCAGAACATTTAAAAGAATTCACAAACTATGAAAAACAGAGCAATTTCAAAAGCTTTTATTTGAATCAAAGAGCCACCATTTTAATGCTTTCGTCATCAAGATGATGAAAGAATTAAAAAGCGCAAATGCATGTTGCATGTAGATATACTTTAAGCATATTACAACTTGCAACTTCTTTTTAGAGGTTGTCCCGAACCAGAAAATCTTTGAGTACATTTTATAAAACCACGTCGTTAAAAATTTAAATAAGATATAGTATATATCTAGGTCACTGCACTTTGATACATAAAACTATCTGAATTATAAAATCTGTTTTATGTTCATCGTCATTACAGCAGTATTAGATTATGACGACAATGCGAAAAACCGTGTAAACCGAAAAGAATTAAATATAAATCTGATATAAGTATAAATTAAATATATTATATACCTGAGTTCATTTCTACCTTCTTGGAATAGTTATTTTTAATAATTTAACACCGTGCAGCTAATATTCTTTCATTTTTCTATTAAGAAATAAATTTGTTTGTTTGTTTGTTTAAAATAATATTGTTTGAATTTGAAAAGAGGAATTTCCAAATAATTCAAGAACTTCAAGATTATTCAGACGATTTAAAAATAATTTTAAAGAATAACTAAAGAATTTTCAAGATATAAAGATATCTTAAAGGATTTCAAAAGATTTTATGATTTAAAGGAAAAAGATTTTAAGGAAAGAATTTTCTGAAAAAAAAAAAGTATTAAATTCCCTTCTTTTTTAGTTTTTGTGAAACACGGTGGAACACAATCTTTCTTAAGCGAAAGACCAATCTCTACTCAGTTTTCAGTGTATCTGAAGTATGTATGCAGACTTAGCAAAACCATGTTGCAAGAACTAAAACTAGAGCATTTGCTCTCTCGTCGCATTCTCCTCTATTCCCTCCTTGGAGTGCTTTGAGAGGTGAAAAAGATGGTCCCGAGAACTCCCGATTTCTGGATTGACAACTCTTCGATTCTTTTACCTACATATTTCTAAACGATAACTATGATAAACTCCGGTGTTTTACACTTCCTATCTATCATAAAATGAGTGGTCCATTTCAATTTATCCGCGATCTTTTTACTACGCAAAACCAACTACATGCCACGTGTGAATGAAACCCTGACCAATAACCTGACCATGATATTCTTGAGTCTTGAAGGTGCTTCCCTCGTTCACGCAACGCACAATCTTTTGTTGCTAAGGCGGTTTAGAAAGGAAATTATTTTGCAGGAATTGACTGTTCGGTAGCAGTTCCGTTGTCAGAGACATGTCAATAAAATCAATTTCAATTCTATTTTCAAAACGACAATGATATTCGAGAACTTTTACTGTAATTCTCTGTCAGGATGACTACAAGATTCAATTTTTCAATTTGCCTAAAATTTCCCTGACTTTCCTGACATGTGGCCAGTGGCCACCCTGTCAGTTAGTTTCAACTTTTTGCTTGAGATTTTTTTATTCACTTCTACACGTACAAAATTAGTCACCGAAATTGCCTTTGATTGTCATCGACTTTAGGGGATACTTGAAAAGTTTTCAAATGTTTTATAAACTTCTTCTAAAATATGAAATAATCTTGAGAGTCAAGGAAAATTTCGGTGACTAATTTTTTCCGTGTAAAACCAAATGATGTATCTTAGTTTTCCTTTTTTTTTTTAATTTTCAACAGGAGAGAGAGAGAGAGATCAAAGTAATAAACACAAACAAATGTTTTAGGATTTACCTTTGCCTAAGCTAGATTGAAAGCAAATCTTTTCTGTGAAAGAAACACCTGTCTAAAATCTCAAGGCCTAACAACCTGACGTCCCATCTTTATAAGCAGAAGACCCTAAACTCCTAAGGGTAGGATCTACGATCCAAATTCAAGGACTCTTCTCATCTCTCAACAATTTCTCCAGTTTAAAGTTAAAGTAGGAAAAGCAATATATTTGCTATTGTACAGTATTGATATTTTTATGGTCAGTAGTAGAAGGTAACAGCACTAACAGCCATAACGAATGAGAATTTGAGAATATTTCAAAATTTATAAATATGTACTCAAGAAATATATTTTACCTGGATAGTAAATAGTTACACTCCAGAATACTCAAGAATTCTGGAGTGTATTATTATCCTGAATTATTATAGAATTATTATCCTGATAAAAGATATTAAAAGCAGTCATTTGTTCTTCAAAATGCAAAATTTAATATAAAACGATATAAAATACGGTATAAGAAAAATTCGTCAAAAACGTTTAAAATTCTGTACTAGAAATTAAAAGTGTGGTCGGTAGTTTTTGGATTAACTGGGCTAACATTTACGCAGATACTATACAATAAAATCTTTTCCTTCTCAGTTATTTTTAAATTTAGTTCACTCGATGCACTAGTGTATTTTAGACTTCAAATATACAACTCTGACATAAATAACACAATATGCTTCCTAAACAAAGGAGAGAATATTTAAAAATAAAATCCGATTGATTAACCATAATTTTCTATGATATTAATGAGATAATAATATTTAATAATATTTCTCGAAGAGTAAAAATTTGACTTTTTAAAATTACTTTACTCAAAATGTGAATAATGTGTTGAAAATATACGAAATGTGAGAAATATCGGAAATGTGGAAAAATATTTTAATGAAACAAAATCTACTAAAGATCATTACACTTAAATCAATGATTATTGACAGTCATTCTCAGTTGGGGTCAGTAAACGTACGTTTATGGAAGAAGGCACGTTTTATCAATTTTATTAATTCTAGTAGCTTCACGTGGGTTGCACTTTAAATTAGAAAAAGGTTTAAAATATTATTTCATTTTTAAAATAAAACATTGATTCACTTGTATTGAAAATAATTTCGTTGAAATTTGATTTGGTATTTACAGTACAAAATCAAAGCTTTCTTTTCAAATTTACTTTAATAACGAAACTGTTACTGGTTTTACCAGGTTTTACTTAAACTACTTAAAGCAGAGCTTAAAGATTCTGGTGTTAAAAGAGATAGAAAATGTACCAGAAGTTTTGAACGTTCACATGACCGAAATCATTTTTCCCAATTCTATTTTATCCAAAAATATTGCTCCAACTAAAAGTAACAATAGTAAAGTATAAAAAGTAACAAATAAAAATATAAATTGTTTCTTTCATACAAAATTATTTCCAGTGTAAATGAATCAATATTTAAAAACTGTTCCTAGTTTAAAGTAAAAACCATGCAAAGAATCGTTCATTTGAAATTTTGAAGTTCTAAAAGTTCAAAACAAAAATGTTCAGTCATAAGAAAACTGCGTTTGTTAATTGTTTGCAACAGCTTGAATTTTTCAGTGGCAACTTAAAGAATGCACAAAACATAAAATCTGCTTTCAAACATCAAATTACCTCCAATTCGATCGACATTTATCACTTTTCCACAATACACTTTTTCATCTTTAATTAACAAACACTTCTATAATTTCTCCAATAAATGCTTCTATAAATGCTACATATTCATAATATGTAATCATATCCTATGGATTTGGAACGTCAGCCAAGTTATAAACAAAAGAGAATCCACAATTATTGAGAATCCACACTTTTTGATGACTTTTTGATTAACCATCACATTTCTCAGCATCATCTCTGAACCCGAAACGTGATTTATAGAGCGGAATCTCCTGAAGAGCAGATGTGCGCTTAGATCTTACAATCTGAATCTCTAACTACAACAAAACCACAAGAACTGTTTTATAACACAAACTAAACCAAGCTTGTAGTTCAGAAAAGTGTAAAGCGTTGATGAATTCGTCAGCAACAGCCTTGGCACAATGACGGTGAATATTCTGGCCGTCACTACGATCCGGGCTCACCGTTCACTGTGTAGGTAACCATGAAAGGTCACCGAGTTGAAAGTGTATCGAAGTAGCCATTACGTACGACATTTTCAAACATATCTTACAAGGCTGAATTACAATCAATACTTAAAAAAAAAACCAATACCTATCGAAATTCTATAGAAATTCCTCGATTTTCACAGAAGGATTTTTCGTTTCAATACGTTACCTGTTTTCGCTGCTGCATTCATATCAGCGTTGCGTGTCGGCGTTCGGGTCACGCACGTTCTTCGACATTAGTCGAATAATTGTGGCTGTTCTGTGACACCGACGCTCGCGAATTTCTCAAATTGATAAGAAAAATGATGAAAACTCGCGGGATACTTTTCCAGGTGAAATATTTCAGCACAGACGAGATGATAAAGCGCACTCTGCGGAATAAGTACACAGCGAGTCGCGAGTAGTTACAGTTCACCTTGCGCAGGTGAACGCAGGCAACAGACATGCACACTACAGTCTACACCGACAAGTAGGCAGCCGTTCCCTGCGCTGGCAGGTTGGCAGGTCACTTCTCTGTGGCTCCAAGAACCGACCAGGTGCATTCTCGCCCCGTTTGCCTGATTTCCTATCTCAGTTTCGTTCGGCCTGAGTGGTACCATCAGGCACGACTGGACTGATATGTCACGTAACAGCATTCATCATTTGTCGATCTATGCTTGTTGTCCCCTTTCGTATCGCGGTTTTGGCAATTAAATGTACCTGACATTAGAATATAGAGATTAGAGGTAGCTCTCGACTCCATCAAGAACTGGGAGTGGCTCGGCTCATTAAAAAATAGAAGATTTGCTCTCGGAGTTCAGCATTACGAGCAAAGGGGTACCGGTTCCAGTCATGTCAACCCACCCGATGTTTTTCTATTTTGTTTTATGGTTTATGAATATTTACTTGAAATCACTGTCGGTATTTAGATTTTGAAAGGTGAATTGAGAATTGGAATACAAAAGTGTGTTTCAAACTTTCAAAATGAAACTGAGCGAGTTTAATTCTAGAAGAAATTGACAGAAAACAATTTCTTCGAATCAAAGAAATTTTCTTCGAATCAAAGAAACTTTCTTTGAATCAAAGAAATTGTAGTATTGACATACGGTTAAAGAAACATTTCTTTAATTCAAACAAATTTTTTTTTAATTAAATAAACAGTTGCTTTAAATTAAAATAATTCAAAATAATTTTGTTTGAATCAAACAAAATTATTTTAAAAGGAAGAAAGTTTTCTTGTTTATAAAGAAATTTTTACTCTGAATTATTGAAATAAACGTTTTGATTTAAATCAAGTTTTTTTCTGAGTCTATAAGCTCTCTTCGAATATAAGATTTCTCGCAATCGAAATCACTCAATTGGTTTTGAAATTAAGTTCATTTGAAATAAGAAAAAGAAATAATAAGATCGAATTTAAATTTGAGCTTCAAAATATTACTCTGTAAGCTACAAAAAAGTATCTTAGGTAAAATCCGTAATACTTTGAACAGTTAATATTGATTGAAAACTCTATTAGATTTTACAAAGTTTCTGATTTGATTTACCGAAAATTCGTTAAATTACTTAAACATTCTGTAAGATCCAGACTGCATTAAGATGAATTTCACGAATAGTTTTTGTAAAATAAACACACTTTTTACTTCAAGTTTACGTTTTTAAGACGTAAAAATAAATATTGAAGTCTTATCAGCGTTAGGAAAAATATTGACAAGATGTTAAAATTAATGCGTCAACTTCGGTAACGAACAAAAGTTCACACTGATAAAAAGGCATTACCCTGATTATTATCGACGTAGATCAATAAATTGAGCATTACGTGTCATAGATGAAAGAAATAGATAAGCGCGAGATCATAATTATTGAATTTCCGATTTTCCGTATTGATAATTTTTTTTAATCACTAAAAAACGGAATTTAAAACATAAAGCTTTCTTTATTAAAAGAATAAAGCTTATTTAATTAATATATTTTCTCTGTTTCCATTGAACGTACTTCAATTTCCTGCATTAGTTTTAGGCATTACCGATTTGTGAAAGTATCTTTATAGAAACTGCTGAACGTAAACCGAAAATAAATTCTTCCGTTATTCCAAACTTTGTTGCCTAGGGAAGCTTAGCTGATCGGATTGTGACCTTTCGAAATGGTTCTTTCAAATCTTCGAATGGCCAACATGGGCCAACTTCTTGGAAATACACATCCACAAAGAATAGTCATTTGTGTGTAATTGTGTTTGAGCGGTCAATCTCCACAGGCAAAGGTCGTCCATGTCCATGCCATGGGTCCGAAGGTTATCTTCTATCCACTATATCTTTGTACCATTCGGTGCATTTAATCACAGGTGACACGAAATCTCAGGTTAATCACAAATGTCTTTTCAAAACTAGTAGCAAACTTGTAGATTCATCTTTTTGGTTGAAAATCAATTTTTCTTGTTGAAAATCATCTTTCTTCGTAGAAAATTTCAATATTTCATTATAATTCATTTTCTCGTTAAAAATTCAATTATCCCGTTGAAAATACAGTTTTATCTCTTTCCAAAATTTGTAGATATATTTAAGACTAAGAAAATTTCATTTAAAACTTTGTACTACTTTCCATTTCATCTCCACTCTTCTCAACTCGCAGAATTTTACTTTTTCATCATCTGGAATAGTAATTTAGTTAGAATATTTATCCCAGTGTTTAGCATCAGAGACTATCTAAATCTGAATCAGTAAAAAGCACAGAGGATTAGTCAAAATTTATTGGCAATGAAACAAGAGTGTATTATTCAAAATATGTATTTAACCTTTGCTTTTCAAAGACGTAAATTGATCAGAAATAGAAAAAAATTAGAGCTTAAAATGATAAATTAATCAACTTCAGGAATTTTCGTCTAAACATATTAAGCTTAATTTTATATTCTCTTTTCTTTTGTATTATTTTCACATTTCAAACTCAAAGAAAAACAAGCTTTTTTATAAAGAGAAAACAAACAAATGTTTAAATCCCATAAATGTAATACATATTAAAAAATGTAATATTTCTTCATTCTCCTTAATAAATATTAAAATTAACTCTTTTTTCAGGTTAATTTTGAATTCCTCATTTTACGCAAAAAGAAATAAAAGTAAACATATTTTCACTCTAGAGTAATATTTCTATTTTAAAACAAAATACATCTATAGAGCGAAAAGATATTTAATTCTAATAATTGTTGAGTTAAATGGGGAATTTAATTTTGAGCTTAGAATTTGGATGCAACCCCTTTCTATGCACTGTCAGTTTCATATTCCAAATTTTAATTTAGTTGTTGACATTTTTTAAATTATAGAACTGTATAAAACTACTCATGTTGTTTGAGATGCAACGCATAAATGGGCGAACTCGACGTAGGCGAACCTTGGCCCCTGGTCTGATTACGAAAGCCTCGCGAGAGAAAATCAACTTTCAGATCACGATTTATAGTTTAGTGCTTACCTTTATATAATGAAAAGCGATGATTGATCTGACCGATCTGACCATGCCTCATTTTGACAATTCATAATTACCACAAGGCACCGTCATTTCGTCACCCATTCGCGGGTTAGAGTTCATAACCTCTTCTACTTTACACTCAACGCACTCAACTCTCTATAGGGCAACAAGTTTTGCCCGGACAATTTCAATGACGGCAATAAAATTCATTTCTCCTACGGCAACAAATTCCTAACCTACACTGATGTATGTACATGCGCATTGCCAGGCCATCTCTGGCCAGGCATTGCGTATAGAGGGTATAGACTGACAGCTCGGACAGCTCTATTGCGTTACCAGGCGTTACTTTAGAATTTTAAACTGCGCGCCAATAGCAACCAATCAGATGCCATAAGTAAGTTGCCACAATAGAAAGCATTTGTTGCCCTAGCTGAGAGTTTCCGGCTGCCGTAGGGGAGATGTTGCCCTAAGAGAAGTTGCCGCAGGGGAGATTTGAGTGTATTTTACCTTTCATTACCCGTTCCCTAAACAATCCTTATTTTATCTCAGTTCTTTCCGTTAAACTCGATGGAGAAAGACGATCTTATATTTGAATTTAGCGCCAATCTGACCTGCGCTGTGCGTGGTTGGAATTTGAACTACATACGTCAAAGAGGAACGTTCTGAAGTCTGAAGGTCTGAAGGGTCACTCTGAAGTTGCTCTGAAGTCGTCAGTTATGGACACGGTAGGACTGTGTAGGTTAGGAATTTGTTGCCGTAATTGAAATTCTCTGGGCAAAACTTGTTGCCGTAAGAAAGAGTTGAGTGTATAGAATCATGGCTAATTTTAAACTAATGGCGGCAAAATCATAAAATTATTGTAGAGATTTGTTTTTAGGTCTTACAGAAAATTAATTTTCACCCTAAAAGTCTCACTGTCTCACAGTTGAAATTTGTAATGTCCTCTATTTTTAAGATTTTGTTAAAAATTCAAGTATAACCATTTCTTTTAGTTGAAAATTAATTTTATTAATTAAAATTTAGTTGAAAGTTAAAAATTTACTTTTTGGGTTGATAATTTAAATATTTATAGTAAATATACATTTTTTTTATATATATAAAAAAATCCCAATGTTTGAGTATTTTGGAATTATTATGTCATATTTGTAAAACTATTTGAAATAAAAACAAGACTCTTTCATTGGATTTTTTGTAATTTTTCCTTATGATGAATAACGTACATATAGTATACAATATAGGTCAATATATACACGAACACTATTGAAGAGTTTGAGTCATAAAAAAATATACACACTATTTCCAAAGTTTGATTGTTGGAAAATGACAGATTTCGATTTCCTAAATTGTCGCGTCATTTCTTCAATTACACGGATTATCTTTCACGCGCTTGTCAATTTTTAAAAATAAAGTTGCATTGCAAAAAAAAATGTTTGGACAGCGAAAAAAAAACAGCAGATTTTTTATACACCATACAACTAACTTAATGATCTATTCCTCAGAAAAAATACAGACAAAATATAAACGATTTTTTGACTTTGAGGAAAATAATATAATATTAAACTATACATCTATTATAAAGGTCGTCGTTACATTATCAAAGTTCGAACCAGATCTGCAAAAATATCTGTGTCCACTGCATATATTAAACTACATGCAGTTTTATTTAAATGTAAACTTTTTCACAGAAGATAAATGAAAAAAAAACTCTTAGTAAGAGGATTATATATGATTTCTAAAGTTTTCAGTATTATTGTAAAGAATATAAAAAAAAAATCAAATATTTCATTATCTAGATGAGTGCTCGAATACATAATTATCGTCGAGCAAATAAGAGTTAAAATCGCATTTAAATCATTGAGAATGCCAGAGTCCCAACTTACAGTTTAGCAAAGAAATGACTGTTTATCAGGTACATTGTGTCTTGAAATCTCACTTTTAAATTTAAAGTTACCTCGGAATTAAATACAACTTTATTGTTAAATTCGAATTTCTGAAACTCTAGTAGATTTGAGTTTGTGCTGATAAACATTTTTCGCTCTTTCGGTATCGAGAGGTTTTCTTATATACATTATACAACTTATATAAGTCACGTGAATGCTTGACTGTTTTCTAATCATCTTAACATTTAATATAATATCCTCTAAAATTAAAACATTAATAGTCCTCTACTTTTTTATATATACCGAGATTTTTTTTATAAAGAAGTTCCAAGTAGGTACTTCTAGTAAACTACTCGCAAGTGTCTTAAAATTATTCAAGTTGCTCTAGGACTTACACATTTTCGTTCCTAGTTTTATGGAAAAGGGTCGTTTTCATGCACTGATTGGAGATTATAGTGTGAGACTTGCCTAAAGCAGATTTCTTGCAAATTCAGCCTCATATAAATTTATTTACCAGCGGACATCATCCAGTGTTTTTAACAAATAAACCTGGTAATTAATTGGGTCAAATCGACATCATATGTGTTTAAATATAATTGAAGTCTAAAAGCTGTACAGTTATCTGAAATTATATATATTTCTTAAATTTTAATTGGAAAAACATGAAAATTAAAGATATTTTTTAATCTTAAGTTTCTTGGATCATTTAGATGATTCAGAATAAAGCAGAGGAAAGGATCTTGAATTAGACTTGCACATTTCAGATTATCTTACCTAATTTTGGAGTGTGATGTTTTAGATCTAGTGTCCAAACACTTCTTGACTGGCAAATACAATGTAGAGAAAACCATCCTCATCTCTTTCACGTTGATACAGTTGAGCCATGGTCATACTAGCACTGGCCATACACCTTTGATTCACCAATAGAAAGAATGCTTGTGTGGGATTTAATTGTAATCGACGCCTGAAATTTTTATTAAAATTCCCATTAAATTTTTTACATATTTGTAATCGGTCGATTTTAGTCGTAGGTGCATTACAACTGCTAAATAACTTAATACGAACTAAGTTGTAATCATAAAAGTCTCTTTTTACAATAAAAGTAGATAAAAGATGTAAAACGGTCAAACAAGGCTATGGTTTGACTTGCAATTTAGAATCCTACATATGTAATATACTCTACACAAATAAAAAGAAAAGCATGTATTTTACCTGATAATTTTAATTAGCTCTGCTACTGGAAGGTGGTCGGGAACTAAAAATTTTGATTTGTCGAGAAGTGGCAACTGCTTTTCTCCATAATATCTTTCAACTATTATAGGAACTTTATTTGGATGCTGCTTTCTAATCAGATCAACGTCTGCCACTCGTTGAGCTAAAAAACAAAAAAAAAACATTAATTTTTATTGCATTATTTCTTTACATAAAATTAGTGCAATCTGTTAAAACCTGTAATACTAGACTCGTGAATGATTAAACAAAACAAAAAATTAATGAGTCAAAGGCAATAATTAGTTCTCATTAAATCGATTCCTTGCATAATAAAACATCAGATACATTTTTTAAAAATAATTATTCGTAGTACTACATTCTTAAAATTATCGCTAAAATGACATCACTAATTTTATTTAATTGAATCAGCACGAGTTGCTTAAAAAAAATATTTCATTCAATGCAATTATCGTCTTTGTAAACAAATAAACTACATATTAATACAAAAAATAATTTTCTTGGTCAAATTTCATTTAATACATATAGAAAAACTAAAAAATTACTATACAATATAAAAATTGCAATTTTTTATTAAAGACAATAAAGGCCATAAATAGAACCATAGAACACATATTAACACGAAAAAAAACTTCTGTACAAAAGAAAATCTTTACTTTGATATGTTTGTGATAATAATAAGGGAACTAAACTATATGTATGATTCATATAGTCTTGCGAGTACTCCAAAATCTAGTGGGAAAATCCATATAAATCCGAAACTATATAATAAAACTCTAGTTTATATACATAGATAAAATTAAGAAATCACTTAACTAAAACGAAATATACTCAAACGCAAAATCTATTTATTTCCTAGAAGTTTTAATATTAACAGATTTGCAATTTTCAGTTATCTAAAATTCCTCAATAATTACGAAGGCGAGTCCAATGTTTTTCGAAGAAGATTAGACTTATCACAGTAGAAAGAATGCGGCAAAAAGTAGATAATGTAATATAATACTACGGCTTTTAATGTAGAGAGTAAAAACAAATACTCAAACTTTGAAGAGAGCATCATTTTTATGTTTTCTTTGTGAACTCTAGTCAGGATATTATATTTATATAAATATAAACTACTGTTTCATAACTCACAGAAGGAACGTTTCTCCTTGAACGATTTCTGGGTTGAAGTCATTTTGGTCCTTATTTTCAAACTACAATTCTACACTTTAACAACTACGACTTATTTATTTCGATATCAACTGTGAAACGCAAGTATATTTGGTTTGGAGTATTCAGGGGGTCAGAATGGTCAGAATAAAGCGTTTGATATATAGTTTACTTGAGTTTACGCAGGTTTACGCTTCGTGAAAGTTCAGGTGAGGTTTGGTGAGGTAAGTATTTAGTGTATGTACGCTGCTATAGAGGGCAGTTTTCACGATGGCGGAAACTTTGTCACAATTTAAAATTTAGTTTTCTTGTTAGAAAAAAAATGTAATAATGTTTAGGACCTAAAATCATTAAAATTTCGCTTCAAATTAGGATTCAAAAGTCCAAACAATATGGAAATTCACATAATTGTAATAGAAACACATATTTTAGTAACAAATATACCGTAATAATTAGGGCCCCGGAATTATAAATTCACCCCTGTCTTTAGATTCAATTCAAAACCTGCCAACGCATGCGTATGCGCATTTCGAATTAGTCTCATTCTGCGCATGTTTGGAGATTTAGCTTTTTTGTTTCCTCGGAAAAGTACCATTGTCTTGTCAATTCCTAACTATGAATTTTCATCAGTGAAAATTCTCCTGAAACATCTCCTCTGCAACGAATAATCGAATTTTCAAACGTAACCTATTCTCAAATCCTAAAAACCCTAAGCCATGTAAAGTCCTCAACCCCAAGTTGAAAAAGCCGCCGGGAACACCTGCGCCTGGTTCTTTAGGTAGGTATCTATGCACCCGTATCATATCACATGCACAGGACTTCCAAACACAGTTCTCCTGCTACATCCTTCCAAGAACAAAAATAAAACAATTACATTACTGCTCGACGTCTGAGAGGAAAGGAAAGACCAAAAGAATCACTGCCCTCTAGGAGCATCGGCCGTCAAGAATCGAATCGCGAAGAGAAGGACCTCGTGGCAAAAATACATCTGTTTTTTCAACAATACTTTTGTCTGGTTTTAATTATCTCTTTCAGTCACTCTCAGTGTTCTAAAGGGGGAGCCCCAAATAAAGAATAAACAAAGAAAGTAACTGGCTTCGCATTCGTTCTTTGTTGCTCTGCGATACATCCCCACCCCTTTCCGTTTTTCTCAGTGCTAAGCAGTCAGCAGCTAAGCTAAGTTGGTGCTGCGATCCTGCGATTGATACCCAGTGACACTAGTGACAGTCAGTTTTCCGCAACAAGCTCTTACAAGTTTGTACAAGTCAGGGAAGAAGTCCTCACGAGTCGCATCGTGTAACGTGTTTACATCGTCAGACGTCAGTTTTCATCCCGACGAAGTCGCTCCAACATTGAAAACCAACTTTCTCATTGACAAGGAAATCGTAGAAAAATCCGATTCCTGACACATGTGCACGCAGCGCCCCAAATGTTTCGGTAGCGACGTTTTATGGAAGCCCATCACGATCACCTCGTGCGACTTCTCCGAAAGTGAAAACGAAAATGATCTTGATTAAAATAAAAAAGCTGTCACAATTAAATCCTAAAAGTGAGGTGCCGATGTTTCTTTTGTAGAAGGGAATCGGAGTGAAAAGTATTGTGGAGTATTTATTTTGATTGTGGGGTCAGAAAAAAATCGATGCAAGGGGAAATGATCGGCGAGGAAAATCGAGCTTCTTTAGAAGGGCGGATTCGAAGAGAAGAGTTTTGGGAGAGGAACTGAATTTCCTGAATGGATCGGAGTCATCAAACTTGGCCGGCCTCGTGCCAACAACCTCTCATCTAGACTCACGATGCCTTCTCGAACGCTAGATTATAAAATTAGATGCTCTAAGGTAAAACACTAAACAAGAAAATTGAGAATTGAAATTAATAGAAATGAAGTGAAGCAATTGGACAGTAATTATTAGAGGGTGTATAGGTTAAGGAGGTCATGGGAATGTCAGAAAACTGGACTGCTGATGGTAAAGTTACACATTTTTTTTTCTCGCGGAATTTTGAGTTACATATGTCACCAGCCAGTAAGAGTTACATACTTTTATATACGTTCTTAGAATTTGATCACTGACAAAGTCTAGTAAAAAAGTGTGGATTGAAATAAATTAAAATGAATTTGATCACGGAGAGAAACTACAATGCTTTGATTTTAAAACCGTTGTGAATTCGATAACTGTGGAATTATTTGGTTTTAGTTTGTGTTTGCCTTCAGCTAAAGAGGTTTGTTTTGAATTAAGAGGTTTACACTTTACAGTTTACAGAAAAATTTAAATTGATCTCAATGTTAGAGATTTCTTTCAAACTTGATAGATTCGAAATTGTGTTTTGAAAATGCTTATGCCTTGACACCCTGAATTACTGATTTCCTAATGCCAAATTAAAAATGTCTGGTTATTTATATTAATCAAATTCTAATTTTTATTTTTAGGAAATTCATCCAATGTTCATCAATAAGAATAAACCCATCCTTGTGGAGAGCCACGAAAACGAGACTGAAGAATTTCCTAGCTTAATTTATTTAAAGGATGTCTTGCATTTCTATTGAAAAAAGAGATGGATGATTGGAAAAGGAAGACAAGGTAGTTTCATGTGAAAATCTAGTTTTAAATTTTGAGGAAGGATTGGTTTTTAGAATGTTGAGAGGGAAATAATTTTATCTCGATGGGCCCAAATGACAAGTATAAGTCCAACAATTGAGATGCCCCTATCGAGAACAAATCCATCTGGAGCCTCGACGCAGACTTACATCTCGAACGAAAATAATCACCTGCCACCTCTAAAGGCCGGAACCATGGTTTTAAAACAGGGTGAGTCGCCAGTCAATCACTGGAGTCACGTGGATATGCATTTGCCCGTTTTGGATTCGAGTACAAACAATAGTAATAATCCAGATAGTTTGAATTTAAGCCTATGTTCGCATGCAAGTCACACTAGCCACAATAGCCATAATTCGAGTCACTCGCAGACGAATAGTCAGTCAAATAGTCCGATTGTAAAAAATGGACAGTCGGATGGAAATTCTAGTAGTGGAAAACCGAAAACAATGACAGTTACACCAGAATTGGTGATGAAGCTTTATATGAATAAATTAACGCCTTATGAGCATCACGAAATTTTTAATTATCGACAAATTTACTTTATTGGAGCAAATGCGAAGAAAAGGCCAGGAATTATAGGCATGCCGAATAATAATGATTATGACAACGATCAGGGGTCTTATATTCATATACCTCATGATCATGTAGCTTATAGATATGAAGTATTGAAAGTGATAGGAAAAGGATCATTTGGACAAGTCGTTAAGGCGTATGACCATAAAACGCAGGACCATGTTGCACTGAAGATGGTGAGAAACGAGAAGAGGTTTCATAGACAAGCTCATGAGGAAATTAGGATTCTTAGGAATTTGAGAGAACAAGATAAGGACAATACAATGAATATTATACACATGTTCGACTCATTCACATTCCGAAATCACATGTGTATAACTTTCGAGTTGCTCAGCATTAACTTGTACGAGCTTATTAAGAAAAACAAATTTCAAGGATTTAGTCTACAGCTAGTGAGAAAGTTCTCACATTCATTACTCCAGTGCCTCGAAGCTTTATTTAAAAACAAAATCATCCACTGTGACATGAAGCCGGAAAACGTTCTACTAAAACAGCAGGGTCGAAGCGGAATAAAGGTAAAGGCTATTTGCCTCACTATTTCTACTTTTTACATTTTAAAGTCTAAAACTTAGACCTCGTTAATAATAATCCAGTCGAAATCATGAAATATAAACTATGTTTATCCTTAGGTTTTAAACTTGGTTGCATCTGTTCGGGGACATCTTACCGAAAAACCAAAATCCCGAATGTGAAAAAATATCGAAAAATAATTTCAGAAAATTTAAATTCACAAAAAATGAATTTCGGTACACATAGCCATACTTTAAAATTTTGAAACTAACTCTGAAATGAAAGTATAAAATTTCTCTAGTTACAGGTAGTTGAATTAACGTTATTAAGGGCTTGTGCTACTACACATGCTCATTTTTTGATTTCTTTAAAATTTTTTAAAATTCCTTTTAATATCTCCTAAACTATTAATTTAAATTTTATTGACTTAAATTAGCGATCAGTTTTTATAAGAAAAAATCACGTTTTTTAATGACAATAGATACTGTGGTTATTGTTATTTATTACCGGTAACAAATTTGTTCAAACTCTAGGTGTAATTTGAAATTTACTTTCAAGTAAAAAGTAATAATTAAATATTGTGTTTCCACTGACTAATAACGGTAGTCAACATCTCTTGAGTTAGTAGATCGCAGAAAATGATTATACTTTTCTGCTATTAGGTCGTAACTTGTGCAGACTATGTATGATTCGCGATCAAATCTTTATTATCATTAACGTGAAGTTAATCCTGTGGTGGGTCAAAGTTGAAATTGAATACGGTTACTTAATTTCAGTAACTCGGGACTTTTTCGTATAAAGTTCATTGAGAACTATCTTTTCAGTTCTAAAACAAAACAAAAGCAAAAATTAAAATAAATTGTTAAATTTTTCATATTTTAAACTTAATAGAACATACATTTTTGAAACTACGTCATTAATATTCTTAATAATTGATTAATTATTTATTAAATAATTCAAGCGGTAAAATATCACTTGTTCGTAACAGGAAATACCAATATGACGTAAATGATTCAATTTTCTAAGGATGTGCGTCAAATCGATTTATAAAATTAACCTTCAGAAAGATTTGTCTGATTTATATTTTTTATCTGTGTCATAATTCTCTTAAAGTTCGTGTTTTACATTTGAAAATATTATGGATCTCATAAATTTCAACACAATCCTAAAGTATCGACTAAACAAGCGTATTTTGAAAAAAACGTCCTCAATGAAAAGTTTGATACTAAATGTGATTCTTTATTGATATTAGGGAAATGAAAACTATTGGAAAGTGTCAAGGTTACATTAAAGTGTCCAATTTTATTATAAGTTGGACTTTATCTTTGAAAAATATAATATTCTTTAATTTATTTAATTAGAAATTCAGTATTTCATTTTTGAGTATTTGAAATTTTTATGAATTTCAATTTTCGAGAATTTGAAATTTCAGTATTTTCAAGTTTCGTCAATAAATATTTTAATATCGTTAATAAAAATTTTCGGCAATTATTTTTTCGGTGTTTTTTCACAATCAGGATTTTGGTTTTTCGGCAAAAAGATTTTACTCCATTTTAAATTGTATTTAACTTGAAGTTTTTTTTTTCTATTTTTTAAAAATATAAGAACAATTTATCCTATTTAATACCAATTATTATTTGCACAGGTTTCAACAAATTTCAGTGTAGTTACGCTAATTCTCCACCTTATCGTCATAATGAAAATTATTGCATAGCTAAAATTTAACCTTGAATATGCTTTTTATTTAGCAAATAATAATGACGTTTATACGCATACCACACAGCGTGAGGAAATCCTGATAATTTATTTGAAATTTTCTTCACGTTTCGTTCTTACGACTGATGCGGAAATTTCAGTCTGGCGCTAATCGGGACCCCATCGGGCAGAACTTGGGCCAAAGCTGGCTATCTTGGCGGGATAGATTCGAAAAGAAACGTAGAACCCGATCAGCATCTGATTCTAAGTCTATATCTAAATATAAATCTCAATCACCTTAATGCAAATTTATTTTCTCAGCTATGTAATTGTTTTTCACTTATATACAAATTGGAAAAATTACGAAACAGAGAACAAAGAAAACTGTTTGCTTTAACAAATCAAAGTCTTAATTTGAATATTTCTGAGACGTGATTTGTAAAAAGGAAGGGTAGATTCATTCAAGACTGAAGTCATAAAATTACGCTCCAGATCTTTCACCCCTACGATATACTTTTTTTTCTTTTCTGATTTTTACCTCGTTGTGAAAGCCTCACGGAAGTAATGTAAAAGGGCCTTTCGAGAAAAAGCATTTAAAGGGAGATTCAGACCATAGAACGTAAAAATAGAAGTGGGAATAGGTTCACGGTGCATTATTAATAGATTTTGAGTCAATATAGCGCTGCTTTAATTTATCCACTGGCTAGAGTTATCGGAAATTTATAACAGCTTGATGCAGCCTTGATGGAAAAATTGTTAAGCCTTTTTTCCATCACGAAAAATCCGAGTTCCTTCTGCTTTGCTGTTTTCAGTATTTATCCTGAATAAATAAAAAATTTTGTACGTCAAAAATTTTGTAGATAGATATTCTAATTTTATACGTTGTGACGACTAAAATTCTGAAAAAATCTCTCATTTTTTCTTTAAAAAAAATCAAATTCTTTATTTGCCCCTCCCCCTTCTCATGTAATAAGTCGTAACAAAATCGTTTGCGCCCCCCTAAAAATATTTTTAAATCTCGTAAAACATCTTGAAATCTGGAAAAAGATATTTCATAATTTATAAATGGCCCAAAAGGAAAAACCACACAATAATTTGTCTTGCATAAGTATGAAATCAAAGAATTTGTTAGTAGTCTTGATAACACCGAAAAGAGTTTAATTCAAGTGCTCGTAAATAACGATGTCCATTTTAATGCATAATATGTAAGTTGAAAGACTCATAAATTTGAAGACAGCTTTGAGATAATAATTGTGAAAGCTAAGCCAGGGCGATTTTATGAACGTTATTACAAGGAGAAATTATGCACATCGGGCATTACCGTTATCGTAGACAATTTTACGGCCTCCCTAGAGGATAAAATTTGCGATGAACATCTGTTTCTCGTTTCCATCAACCCGATCTGCACGTCCATCGAGTGCTTTTTTATTAAAAATGAGAAATTATTATCCATTCATTAAAGTTTTTCAAGGCAAGCGAGACAGATTCCACATCAAAATTGATGAGTCTGATTTAATGTAGATAAATTTCATCGAGCAAAACTGTTATGGGACTTTTGGGACAAGTTCCAATCTTTTTATTTTACAAGTGATTTTTTATAAGTAAAGAATAATATAATTGAATATTATAATTGACAAGATGGCAATTATTGTCATCATAAACAATACATGTTTACAAGTTTCAGAAACTTGCTTTATACATGGATTTCTGCTTATAAAATGTTTTCTTATTTTGATTAATTCTGCTTGTGAACTTTTGATTTTATCTTTATTTATTCATTCATTCCTGTGTTTGATGAAACTTGAAACTTCAGTTCAAATGAAACGAACGTATAATCTTACCATAAAAACAATATATCAAAACTGCATCTATAATTTCGAAATTTTTTGACTTGAAAAGATTTTAAAAAATCGTAAAGGATTTCAAAAGAGTGTTTGGGATGTGTTTTATCAGTTTTAAAGCATTAAGACAACTTTGGAGCTTCTCGGTCAATCAAGTATATTATTATAGATTGCACCGAGACTAAGAGAAAGGAGTGAACTGCTATTACCACATATTTAAAAAAAATTTATTTTATCCGTTTTTTGTCCCACTTACGGGTAACAAAAATAAACAAAACAACATTAATAATTCACACTTTGAGTTGCTATTGCAATTTGAATTCATAGAATTGTAGAGTACTCTCATATTAAATGTTTCCACAATTGTACCATTGCATAAACTTATGTCTTCAATAAACAAGTATTTTCATATCTCACGCGTACGTCAGTATCAACTATAAATAACCAGCAATCGGTTTTGTCAATCGGCTGGAAATATTTTCACGTGAAACATTTTCTTTATGAATTTTTGTTGTTGTCACCCGATAAGTGACCCTTCCTGTTTCTTTTTTTTAAATTTGTTGTACTGATAGGAGATAATAGGGATAGAAAAATACTTATGGAACGGTGACTCGTCTCTATTTTTATTATTTTTTGTTTATTACAGTATATATAGTGACAGATAAAAAGAGAGAGAATAACTTGTCGACTAGCAACTTTCATATTTTAAGTAACAAAGTTTTAAAATAAATTTAAGTGTTTTGTTTGAGGGGACATTCGTCTTCGGATTGGCAAATTCAGTTTTTTTCTTCTAATTTTGAAGGTTATATACTGAAGTTTAACTGACTACAGCTTCCCGTAGTAAAATCCAGGAGGGTTCGCGTAAAGTACCTCTATTTAGTGCAAATGTAACAAACAAACGAGTGCGATTTGAAATATGAACTGTCCCATAACTATGGGATTATTAACTTAATTAATTATTAACTTCTCAGCATCATTACCCAGAAATGTTCCTAAAATAAATAAACAATTGAAAAAATCTGGGAATTGTCTTTGATTTTTTTTTTATGTGGAAAAGAGGATTTCTGGATTGCAAAATCTTTTCCGGATAATCAATCTAAATATTTTTAATCGACACTTACAACTTTTATTAAATCTCTTGAAATCTTGAGTTATTTTAAAATCTTTTAAAAAGAAACTTTAAAATCCCGTCAAATCCCTAGCAATTCTAAAAGTCTAAAAGTCAGGAAAATTGGAAAATTAAATCTCATGGCCAATCTAATAAAATATTCACCATAGAAGAGGCACGCAAATATCAACCCAATTTAAAATTTATGTACATACACTAACTTTAGTAAATTTTTATTTCCTACTAGAATAATTCTTTTTATCTCAAAACTCATATAGTCTTAAGACACGGAATTCGGTTCTGTTACGAGTTTTATTGATTAAACTCAGATTGAAATATTATATATCTCCATATATATTTATGTCATTCGTAATAAATCAAATATTGATCTTTCTTGTTGTCAAGGACCGAAGACACCGGAATTTTATTTTATGTATCTATCATTTCTCTTCATTTAAAAACTTTAAAGTTTAAACTATACTTGAAAATTATTACAATAAGGTATATATAGAGTTATCGATAATTAAAAGATTTTTTTTTAATTCTTGACAATACCAGATTCAAAATGTTTTTTAAATTTTTATTCCTCCTCGTCATTTTAATCAATTCAAGTGAAAAATAAGTAATGCAAGGGCCGAGATAGACATCAAAAACTACTAAATATATTTATATATATATTTTTTTTACTTTTTCTTACAGTGCAGGCAAAGTAGAAGCCGTTAACTCAGTTGGGAATCTGGACTCTTTCCACCCTCTTATGTGGCTAAGTGGAAAGCACAGACCCCACCTGTTACTTTGAACGTGAAACAAGCATTCCAATTAGGAGAACCCCTTATCAACTTCTTTGCCTCGAGCGAGAACAAAATTGTGTTTTATTAGACTATCATTTCCAATAACCAGACGAAATTCTGAAATTCTCGCTATAATAACAAAATTTCAATAATTAAAGATAAAGCATTAAGATACGTTTATCTGGTCCTAAATTTTTATAAAAATAAAACAATTTTTTCTTTTGATATTTTTTGTTTATAAATGTAAATATTTAGGACCAGATAAACGTACCTTAATGCTTTAACTTTAATTATTGAAATTTTCAATTTGATATCTCAATAAATGTAGACGTAACGTTGCAGAAAAAAAAAATGTCGGTAAAGTAGAGATCGAATAAGTAATACATGCCTTTAACGCTTTAACTATCTCAACTTTTTACTAATAATTAACGACTAGATATTCTTGTGTATAATCTTGTATATCTGTATAAAATTTTAAGGAGACCAAGGCAGACGAAAATAGAACTCGATGGATTTTCATGGTTTCAGATTCCACGAGATAAAACAATTTGTCCTTGAATGCAAGTTTCAACTGAGGATCCTTGAGGATGCAGTCGTAATAGAATTGACAATATTTTTATTGACATTCCTTACGATACATGCTCATTGGAAATTGCTTTTGAAAATTTCGAGCTTTCATTCTAAATATATTTAATTGTGTAAAATAACAGAATAACATGTCACGGGACATGTTAAACTCACTAGGGGAAAAATTTATCGAGGGTGCATATAATGCCGTGCACTGTGCGTGAGAAAAAAAATAGTATCAACGACATGGTTCTTGTTTTTCATGAGAAATCAGAGAAATATATAAATGGAAATCACTCTTGTGTGCATTTACACATTTTAGTACCTTTAATCGAGTAACAGAGCGTATATTTTTATTGACAAAGGATATCATGCAAATTAGCATGTATGCTTTTACAAAATTAATTATCGGTAGTACACTTGGTCTGAATGTAATTAAGACTATTAAGAGTATTAAGATTAAGACCATGTATTACTTATCCGATCCCTACCTTACCGACATTTCTTTCTCTGCAATGTTACTTCTAAATTTATTGAGATATCAAATTGAAAATTTATGTAATTAAAAATAAAGCATTAAGGTACGTTTATCTGGTCCTAAATATTTACATTTATAAAAAAAAAAATTTTTCAAAATATTCTTTTTTATTTTTATACAAATTTAGGACCAGATAAACGTACCTTAGTGCTTTAATTTTAGTTATTGAAATTTTCAATTTGATATCTCAATAAATGTACATTCGATTACGTCAAATTTTGAAAAAACTTTCATGAATTTTAAAGTTATTGGATTTTAAGTAATGTTAAATGTTTGATACATCTTTTTAAAAATTTTAATTCAATTGTAATTACGCCAAAACGCGGAAAACAGTGGCATGTACACCACATCGTGTAGATGACCGACTCCCAAGTATATCCCCGCATTATTGCTCTTTCTTAACTACCAGAGTCAGTGAACTTCGCAGCGTGCCTTTGTGCTTTTTTTACAACTTTAAAAAGTGCAACGTGCGCGTGTTTGAAGGTCATTTTGCAGCTTTTACACTTTTGTTCTCGCTTTTGTTCCATTCTTAACGAGAGTCTACTGCTTAATTTATATTCCCACTAAAAGAATAAGAAGCCTTAAATGCACGCAAAAGCTCGTTAATAATAATAATAACTTAAAGTGGAAAGGGGATCTTGAGACCTAAGAGATGATAATTTCCGAGTAACTTATGTTGCCTTTGCTAATTTGGATCTTCGCCTGCACAAATATTTTCACTTCAAAGTTGGCTAAAAATTTGTAAAAACAAATTTTTTTACTTTAAAAACCAGATGACCAATATTCATTAAAGCTATGGGATCTAAATTCTAATCTTAAAAATAAATTATTTTCTGTACAATCTTTTAATGTTTTTATAAATTATAAAATAAAGAAAGGGGCTATTTGAAAGAATTTACAATAATTTTTCATAAAACCTACTAATAAATTTTAATTTAAAAGTTGATTGACTTGGAACTGGAATAACCCAATATCCGTTTCAATTGTTTAAAGTGGGTCTCTTGGTAGAGTTGTCGATGTGCCTGATTCCACTTAAATCGATATTTGGTCTCTCTCGACCTCTTCTAAATAACTATTACAAGAGTTAAAGTGAAGCTGAATATTATATATGAATTCTCGAAAAAAGGAACACTGCAAGTGATTGTTTTACGATAATTTAAAAAAATTTTTTGCTTTGTTTTTTACTTTTGAATAGTTTTATAAATTGAGTGTTGATAAATTGAGAATTTTATAACTACGTTTCATCCCACAGTCTTAAAATTTTTTTAACAGAACCAATTTTTTTAATAATTGCAGGTGATAGACTTCGGCTCCAGTTGCTACGAGAACGAACGCATCTACACCTACATTCAGAGTCGTTTTTACCGAGCCCCAGAGGTAATCCTGGGTGCGAAATACGGAATGCCAATCGACATGTGGAGTCTAGGATGCATTCTAGCCGAGCTCCTAACGGGCTACCCTCTGCTTCCTGGGGAAGACGAAGCAGATCAATTAGCTTGCATAATCGAGCTCCTAGGAATGCCGCCCCCGCGAGTGCTCGAAAACGCCAAACGATCTCGGCAATTCATCACCTCTAAGGGCTACCCCAGGTACTGCACAGCCACCACCTTTCCCGATGGGACCACTATGCTCTGCGGTAGTCTCTCTCGACGCGGAAAGATGCGAGGTCCGCCTGGTTCCAAGGAACTGAAACGAGTACTCAGGGGTTGCACCGACCCCCTCTTCATCGACTTCATCAGCCGTTGTCTTGAGTGGGATCCTGAGGCAAGACTCACGCCTAGCCGGGCTCTTAGGCACGCCTGGCTTCGAAGGAGACTTCCTCGGCCTCCTGGGGAAAAGACCGAGGACCTGCCAACTGTTCCGACCGCCTCAACTCCCGCCGCTGGTCTTCGGACGCCTGCCTCTGGTAGCAGAAGTTCCAGCAAGACCAATACCAACAGCCTTGGCTCCGCCGTCATTTCCGACAAGGTGAGACAACTAGTAGCAAGACACAGGGCCGTCGAAGCCCGAATTCGCTCCAGACCCACGCCCCCCGATTACAAGGCCGGCAGAGTCATCTCGACAAATCAAACTGCGCCCACGAATCATCACCAGTGTGATGCACCAGCAAATCATCAGCACTCTCATAATGGCACCTCCCATGATGGTCACAGCTCACATAGTTCCTCCGGAAGTTCTAGTAGATTTGCCGTGGATAAGGACATTTTAGAGCAGGTGTTAAGATACGCAGATATCTGAGGCCACCCACTTTCTCGGGTTTATCTTGTGTTTGAATCCTCCATTGATGGTGGTTCGAATTGCAGTCTAGCCAAAGTTTCCTCGACTCTACTTATCGCGAGTTTCAAACCGAGCAAGGACCCACTTGAAAAGAAGAGGACTCAGAGTCAAGAGGGTGGGTGGTTTCATCACCCTTGAGTTTTGTGATCAACCTGTTAGATGCTCAGGAGCATCGTCAAGATGATTTACTTTGGTCGTGCTTTCGAACTTCACGACCTCATTTTAGCATAGCGGATTTGACAATTTCTACTTATGATCATTTTAAAAAATTTTATTTTTAAATATTTTAATCTTCAATTACATACTTCATTTTAGGCTCAAAAATAATTCAATCATAAAAACTGCTTCTATAAACTGGAAGCCTTGAAGTGAGTGTATTATTTTAAAGTTATAAAATGAGTTCGAAAAGATTTCAAGGGAGTCCAAAAGATTTTAACAAATTTAGACGATTTCCAGGGATTTAATAGATTTAATAGTATTTCATAACATTTTTTTTAGAAGATTTTAATAGATTTTAACTAATTTCAAGTTATTTCAGCAATATTTAGAACATTTCAATAGATTTTAAAAGATTTACAAACAATATAAGATATTTTTAAAAAATTTCGGAAGATTTCCACAGATTCTTTTTAAACCACTTAAAAATTTTTTTAATTAAATGAAATCTCTTGAAATTCTGTAAAATAATTAAAATTTTTACGAATCCAGCTGATAAAGAAGCCTTCGGTTCTAGGTGACTGACTGAAACATTTCGAGTTCGTAGAAGCATTTTTAATATAATCGCAAGCTCTTTTTTTATGATAGGATTGAGGTCTGGAAATTACGTTAGTTCATGAGCAAGATCTATAATCAGTTCCACTAATTATTGCTTTTTTGCATTCACAAGATTTTCCTGTCTCGCAACATAACTCGACTCATCTCTGAGACGTAAACATAATTTTTTCACTAAGCTCGTCAGCTTTCGGACGGATCCCTAATGATATACGCCTGTAAAATTTTGCCAATAATTAATGAGTTGCTTTACCAGCGTTAAGTCATTTTCTGGTTTTCAGCTCAGAGATGATGTACGAGTTGTTGGACCTTCTAATAGAAACGAGTCAAAAAGTTTTGAGGAGTAAGGCCATTTCCATCTGATAGATGAGTACCAAGTGCAAAGTGATTTTCCTTTTAAGGCAACCATAAATGAAACATATTTAGTGATACTTGGAATAATCGGAATTTTAACGAACAAATATATTTGGCCAGTTTTGATTCAGGAATAACACAGTATTTAGTCTGAAAAATTGTGAGCATTCCGAATAATACTTTATAAGACTTTTCTTAAGGGTGTTGGATCAAAGCCCTACACTAAAAATTCGATTTCTTCAATTTACTTAAAAAATATTAAAATTTAAAGTTTTTTTCTCTGTAGTACTTAGTACTTTTCAAATATAAGTATGTGTACAGCGCGAAAATAGAATTTTGATGTTGGCACTTAATCCAACACCTTTAAAGAAGAGATTTCAGAACCTACTTGGCGAATGATTTTTTAATAGGCAAATGATTTCATGTGATTGAAATTTCATGGGTTTTGATTAAAGTTTTATTTGGAACCAGTTTCATTTATTATTTTATAGTTCATAAACATTTAAATAACTCTAATGAGAGTTTTAAAATTTAGTAAGTTTTAATTTCATCGTCAGTTCTAAACTAGTAGGGCTTGCAAACTTAAATTCTATAAATTTAATTGGCCCTTATCTTCAAACTATTGAGAGTTTTACCATTTACAATTCGGTAGTTTTCAAAAGATGATTTAAACTTTTATTTGGAAATTTTTAATAGTTAGAATTTGGGTTTTCATTTTTTTTTAATTTTTAAGAAATTCTCAAAATATAAACTTCTGAAATTCAGCCACAGGATTTAAAAAAAATGGAAAATTCAGAAAATGATACCTTGAAAATAAGCAAAGACTGTACAAACCATATCTATAGCTTTATATCGATAATATTGTATTAAGACAAATCAATTAAATGTAGAATCAAGATTTATGTAAATTTTTTCTTGACGATTATTTGAATTAGAATTTAATTTTCATTGAATTCTATTTAAACTTAATGGCTTTTAAAGGATCCTTTAAGATGGTAAGGTATCTCTTGGCAAGAATTGTAAAAAGATGTAATACAATCCTCGCGAATAATTTTGTACAAGCCCTGATTCTATTAGTCCAGAGGGAAGATCCGAAAATTTTTATTAACTTCGCTTTAAGTCTGCTGCTAAGTCTGCTTTGAATATAATTAACCGAGTTACATACTAGTACAAGAAATTTTTTCTATCTGTATTCATAATTCTATTTAAAAAATGAGTAGTTATACAGAACGACAAAATATTTAATAATATTTATCAAGTATGTAAAGTAAAAAAAATTTTTGAAATTAGAACTGTTTAACATCCTTAATCGTTTTTAATCTTCTGTGTAATCTTTGTTTACAGATAGAAAAATAAATTCTTTACGTGAAAAAGCAATATACATAGTCTAATTATAGGAGATTATAGGAGATGTCCAAGTAAAGCCAAGTGACGATAGAAAATTAAAAAAGAAAAAAAATAAATAACAACAAAAGTAGCAATTGAAGTGAGGAATACGCGAACAAGAGTACATAACTAAGTCGTGATATGGAAAGGGATGTCTTGTGATATGGAACACTAGATGTATCGTAGTTGTTAAAAATAACGTTTATAAATATATGTATATTGTACTATGCTATCACGCAAAAGGCCTAGGATTTATTAATAGCAAAACTTAGCTTGTTAATAAGAGCTGGCAGATCAGAGGATAAAGTCTGCAGTCTTAGGAATTGTTGTACGAAACTTTTTGACTAAGACAAAATTTTAATTTTAACGTAGACCAGAAAAATACTGCCAGTTGCTCCAACTTCTTACTTTTTTTCATTCGTAATTTCGACAAGAAATTTCGTTTGGTTGTGTACTTTCGTGTTTTATTGTGATTTTATCGGATTGCTTATCTTAGTTACTTCCTAAGTTTTAAGATTTTCGTGTGATACGTTCTCCGAGGTAGCATTTTTTCCGTCTATAATAAAATATATAATAACCCCTATAACTATAAATACTCTGTGCTGTTTCAATTTTTAAAAAATATTTAATTCAGAAAAAGTGCAGTTTAATTTTATTCGCTTTCCCACAAAGGGAAATTTAAATTAAACTCGAAAGTTCACAAAAAAAAAAAGTTTTAAAGAATTCTGGTTCACATTGATTTATATCCAAGATGTACAAATAACGTTTAGCATATTAATGAAAATTATACGTTAATCATCTCGAAATCTCACACATAATGAGGAAAGAATAGAAACAGAGTGTTTACTATGTATTAAATTGATTAATGATAAAAATGAGTGATATGGTAAATATTCTGTTTGAAACAAATATTTCGCCACAGCAAGAATATTCAGATTGTAAATTAAAAAATTCGAAGAGATAGATAATCTTTTTTTGTTTTCTTTTGTCAAAATGAGGCAGTTTTTTCTCAAAGGTACTGAAAAAAAAAGGAAAGGAAAAGAGAATAGACAGAAAGAGAATTCCGCAGAGAAACCTGCAAATGCGTAGTATATCACTCATATCTGTCCTTTCAGTGAGATGAATAATGCAATAAGAGTGAGAACTGAAACCTTATCGAGTTCTCTCACTCTTGTTCGATTAACTCTAACAAATTAGACACGTGTATTATAATAAACGCGATCTTTACAGAGACTTTTATACGAATTTCTACCGCCGTTAAATAACGATTTGTTAGGTGAAAGGTGAGAAAGAGACAATGCGATGTGAGCAAAGGCAAACCAACTAGAATTTTCTTAAAGACAATTTTAATCGTAGCTGAGAGCGAATCCCACGCATTAATAGCGTAAAACGCATATGTACCTCTAAATAATAAGAAAGAACAAATCCATTAAGGGTGCTGGAGCGCTGGGCTAAAAAATGAAAAAAAAAATTAATGGCCAAATCTGTAGAATGAATTAAATCTCCACCTCGTTTCTGAAATTTCATGGCAAAATTGCAAAAATGCAGTGTTTAACGGTTCCTTTGATCGATATTGATTTATTCGATGGCAGCATTTGGACTTAGTACCTTTTTTTGGGAAAAAGAAAGTATTTTTGTTTCAAAGTGAATTTTTCTTTTATATTCTTGAAATTGGAATCTGTGTCTTTTTTTCATTACAGAGCTTTGTTTAATTGGCCAATGTTTTAAAAAAATGAAACTTTGGTGTGACGACTGTTAAATCCGTATTCTTAAAAAAATTCAATTCATTAAAGCGATTTTACACTGCAGAAATAAGGTGAAGATTTGAGTTATTCTATACCATTTTTTTTTTTTCAAAATACTCCAATGTCCTTAAAGGAAGATACAGAAGCTTTTGGATTTAATATCTGATTGAATTATCGAGTGATTGTTTTATGTTTTTATAATAGATTAAGTCTCTATGAGCGTTCTTAAAGTAATCATTCATTATTCATCAGTATTCAGTGGAAAAGTAAAATCCACATGCAAAAGTTTTGTACGTTCTTGAATGTTAGGTACGAAACGTTTATTATAGAGTCCAAACGAGACGATAAAGTTTGGAACGCTTCACTTGTAAAAGGTGTGATTTCTTCAGACGCTCTCAAATATTTTTGTGGTAATGTCTTTACTAGGGATTTGACTTCGAATAGATATCGAACAAATTTCAGCGAGTTTTAATACCTATTTGATGATTTTAGACTCTTATATTAAATGTCAAATTATTAAGTAGTAGACTTCGAATTTTATTTTATTTTATTTTATTTTTATTTATATTTTCAGGCTCACCAGAATGAAAAAAAAAATTTCAGTGAAACTCGTTGAAATTTTTCGAGTTTTTCATGTTGCTTAGGCACACTGTATATGTAATTTGTACACACTGTTAAGTGTGTGTATGTGTATGTGTCCTCAGCGAGCTACGTTGCAAAAAAATTAATAATATTTATTAATTAAGCTAGCGAATCATAATTGAATGAAATCGTAGGTAAGCAGCGAGATTAAAAGTCGGGTAGATCATAGATATCTCGACGATACCAATTTCATTGTTTATTTATTTTCGCTCGCTGGGTCGCATTGATTAATTTTCCTATCGTTCAAATTGTATTTTCCAGATGCGTATTTTATCAGAAATAATTTTTAAATATTAAAAGTGTTGGAACCAAGTTCTAAGTTCAAAATTCTATTTCTTCGTTTTACTTGATAAATATTATCAGATATTATAATTAGATTTTTTTCGTTCTATAGGCAAGTTTCTATTTTAAAACAGAATAAATCTACAGAGCAAAAAGATATTTAACTTTAATAAATGTTGAGTAAAATGGAGAATTTAATTTTGAGATTAGAATTCGATCCAACACCCTTAAATGAAAATATTTCTGAAGGTTTTATATGAAGTAGGAAATACTGGGAATTTTAATTGAATTTAATCACTTTTAATACTCTTTTTTAACACATCTAATACATTATAATCTTTTTGTTGTCGAAGATGTCTTGTCATATGTTACAATTTCGAATTCGCTTGCCAAAAATCAACGTTCAATATAAATTTTATCCCCTATTATTTTAACTATTTATGAATATTCTATTTCGAGAAACTCGCGATTTGCCTTTGTATTGATAAAATATTCTGCGAAAAATACATTAGAAGGAATTAAAAGTCTGAGAACATAATAGAATCAAAATGCCTAAAATTTAAAAAGAAATAAATTATAGATGAATAAAATAAGACCATGTATCAGTTGCCCAATCCCTATGAAAATATTTTCAACGATACAAAGGCAAAAGTTTCGAGTTTTGCGACATGGTGTAGATGTAATTTTATATTCATGTTTTTATATTTTTCAATCTTATCACTTTGTTCTAGGTAATGAGGTTTCCAAAAGTCTGGAACAACCCTTTCGGGACGAACACCGCACCGGTGCGGCGGGAGCGAACCACAGAACCGTCCAACTGAATAAGTTTTAGTCTCCTTTAGTCCCCACTGAAAATCGATTTTTAATTCATCCCCCACGAAACGACTGCTTTCATAATCAACGGATCATCTCGAAACAACGTAAATTCATTTCCAAAAATGCACTCCGTCCCGAAAGGATTATCATTGTCATAATTTCTCATTCAATTTTGTTCCTCTTATATTTTAATGTTCCTCTGTGATTATTTAGTTTAGATGAAAAAACAGTTTTGTCTTTTCCAATCATTTAAAATTTTATTTTTAAAATCTTTGTAGTTCTTAGTTGTTACCTTTATTTTAATAGCTTTTAATGTTTCAAAATTTAATATTTCAAAAATTCGAAGAAAATTTCTCATTTTCTGCAAGCTGTTTTCTCATTTTCATCTCATTACAGTTCATCGATTTCATTCATCATCAAAAATGTGAAACGATTAAAGTGTTCAATTCTGTACTTTTTACTCAAAACTGTACGACTTACTTAAGTTACTGCGAATGTGAAATGATTGTAAATAACTTTTCAAGTTATTTTTAGATTTAAATCAGCGATGGAAAGGTCAAAAAGAACAAGGAAACTGAACAATTCTGAATTCGGTTTTAAGAGTGTTGAATTGATGTAGCACTTTAACTTTTCTATTTCTATTTTTAAAAAGAGAACGTCTACAAAAATATTATAATTAATTTTTTTTTACTCTGTACACAAACTTTTAGTTCCAATAAGAAAAGCGCTATAGAGCGAAACAATATTTAATTATAATATTTGTTGAGTAAAATGAGGAAATCGAATTTTAAAGTTAGAACTTGCATCTAACACCCTTAAAGATTTTTATAATCCGAAATTCTGCTATATAAAATTAGGAAACAAAATTGTATGAATATTAAATTGAGACATTGCCACCAATTTTGTGAACACCGACACAATCTCTGGATTTTAATCAAGCAATCTAATATTTGTAGCAGCAGTTCGGATATCAAATTTGAATATTAGGTTGAAATTGAAAATTGAATGTAGGTTGAAATCTGTTTAAAATATTTCGAACTCAATTTCATTTTGTACTAGAATTGAGTTGTCCTTGAATGCGGACATTAAATGTATAGTAGAAAGAAGTTAAGTTTGCGGGGTAGAATTAAAATTGAAATGACTAAGAATATGAGTAAGAATAAGGATAATTGTCATTGGCAAGATTATCGTGAATGAATTGTAGTATTTTATTAAAGTAAGCATTCAGTTTCATTGTGCTGGGATTGTAAAGAAAAGTAAAGTTAGGGTTAAAGTTGTTCCTTTGTGCCGCTTTATATTTTATATGTGCACCGAGCAGAAACGAATGTTGGCGTTCTGAGTCAGGTTTTCCTTGTTCTTTTTTTTTTTTTTTTTTCTCGTTTGAGTAAACCTTCCTTCTCTGTCCGATACAATGCACAGTATGGAAAGTATGTGCGCAAAGAGTCGTCATGTATGTGTATATTAATAACGGTGCGCGTAAACCGCTCTCTACGAAAACGAACAAACCACCTTCTTTCACCCTGCATGCAGTTAAGGGTATTGAAACCAATTTTTAATCTTAAAATTCGATTTCCTCATTTTACTCAACCTGTATTGTAATTAGATATTTTTTCGCTTCGTAGTACTATTCACTTTTTAAATAGAAATATGCATACAGAGCGAAAAAATTTAAAATTTAAGTTTTTTATTATTTCTTTGTAAAATGAAAAGATGGAATTTTGAAATTAGATTTCAAATTCTTCGTTTTACACAAAAAGTACTAAAGGTATATATTTTTTCGTTCTATAAGAAAATTTATATTTACAAAGTCAATAAGTTTACAAAGCAAAAAATCTAATTATAATTTTTATTAATTAAAATGAAGAGAGATCGAATTTTGAGATTATAACTTGGACCCAAGATCCTAAAATTCATGTTTCCTTCTTTTGTTTTTTTGTTTGTTTTTTTTTTTTTCTTACATCTAAGCAATTCTCGCAAACCGGAAAAAGATGAATGAAAAAGTAATCGTTTTTCGTCGACTTATGTAAGACTCATCCTAATTTTATTCAAGGTCCAAGAAAGATTGCCGAGCATTTTCAGAATATTTTTTAATTTTAGACTGTTTTTGTTTTTATTGTTTTGTGGTTATTATCGTGATCATGTCGATTATTTTGTTTGTTTGCTTAAGATTAGTAAAATATTGTGCTTCAGATATTTCAATATATACCTTTAATTAAGTATGTAAAGAGTCGAAAAAAAAGACAATCCGTTCTACGGGAAATCGTTAATTTAAAAAAAAAAGCCATGCCAAAAATGTTCGGCGATTAATA
The DNA here is from genome assembly GCA_032164275.1 of Synergus coniferae. NCBI lineage: Eukaryota > Metazoa > Arthropoda > Insecta > Hymenoptera > Cynipidae > Synergus > Synergus coniferae. The sequence goes on along the minus strand of JAUEJJ010000045.1, from coordinate 4,937,105 downwards.
TCAGCCTTGCTTTTTTAGATTAAGTGTAATATTTGTCACTGCAACTCAGTGCTGTCGAAATCAACATTCTTTGTTTTGAGGATGATTTTTTGGAGACGTAAATTTTCGAATATTTGTTTCTTTTTTATTGGTAAACATTTTTTATATCTTTTAAATCATAAAGCCATTTTAAAATAATTCAAAAAAACAAGTTTTTGTGTTTAAAAAGAATCGTCCTTTTCCATCGCTATAAACATAATAGACTTAGTAGACTGGTTCAAAAACTCTGAAAAATAAGTAAAAATAAGAGACTGAACCTTTGAGGAAAACTATTGGTTGCAGCGATCGATGCTTTGTTTCGAGAAAAATTCTGCAGAATCAAGTGAATAAACAAAGATTTTTAAATATTGTTCGGTCTAGTTTCGTCCATCTAAATTAAAATAGTATTTCTGTTCTCGTTGCTCAAAATAATGAAAAATTGTTTATCAGTCATTCTAAAGAAACAATTTTTAGTATTTACACTTTTTATAACTTGTTTAGTACAGTAAAATTTTTTTAATGGCATTTTTCGAAATTTCTTATTTGAACTTTTGCATGTGTAAATTTAAATTAAGATGAATGTGATATTGTATATACGTATACATATTTAGTTTTTAATTAGCTTTATTCTGCAGTGTTTTTTTTTTTATTCGAGGTGGCACTTTTTGCATGAGAGCCAAGCTTTTATGGGGAATTAATTGTATGATTTATAATGTAAGTTTAGGATTATGAGAATTTGGTTTAAGTGACACTGCAAATTTGATCTCTTAATCGTACATACATAACGTAGAGATATTTACATTAATTATAATTATATTATTATTATTAAAAAAGCCATGCCCACGTGTCTAACCGTATTTTACCTCCTTCTTCTGCTTCTCGACTTATTGAATGTCGAGAAAGAAGGTAAATTGATTACCCGATGTTTTCTTGAATGAGGTAGCGCATATACGCGAATGTACGATATTACTATTGTAAGAAAATGCTCCGACTTGAAATAAACGCTGCTTACAACAGTTGACTCAAAGTATTTTAGTATTTCCGACTCATTTTATTTCTCATTTTAGCAAAAATCACAAAATTTTATTATTAGTTAAAAATCGAAAGAGTATTTTCAATATCTTTGAACAATATTTATTTTAAAGGTGACGTACATAGAAATACTTTATAGCATACTGCTTTTTTTAAATAATAGAACATCGTAGAAAAAAAATAATAAACTTCTCTTTCTTACAAAAATAGGTATAAAATCTTCTTAGCTATTGTCGCCTTTAGGAATGTAGCAGATAACTGCATTTAATCTTCTTCTCATATATAGAGCTAAAAAATGCCTAACTTGAATATTTTTTGTGTAAAATGAAAAAGAAATATAAATAATAATAGCCCTAACAAAAAGTGCAAAAAAAAAAGGTGAAACTTGGAAAACTTATCATTTTTTACATTGGACTAAAGTTTCAGACATCCATTCTGATGAATTTGGTTTGTTTCGATTTTTTTGTTTATAATATGTTATGTCTAAAAATTAGAAACCAAGGTATACAGAAACCGTTTTGAAAAATCATCCGAAAAGATGTCTGAAACTTCAGTCCAATATTTTTCACCATTGCAATTGTATAACAAGGTTTCTGTCGTTTTGAAACAAATAAATCTATAAAAGAAAATCTGCTAAGATTGAAGTATGTATTCTTCATTCTGAAAGAAAAACCTATACACTTACGTACATTAAAAGAGCTCCAAATAATCTAATTATTCGTCCTATCAATAGGAATAACTAGAGGTCTTGTCAAGGATGAAGTCTGTTCGGGTCGAGATCCGGGTGTGTCCTTGACGTGCATGGGT
>JAUEJJ010000045.1:4905647-4918006 GCA_032164275.1 Synergus coniferae | reverse complement strand
GCTTTAATTACGGTAGTCTTAAAAGAAAAAATGGTACCTAGCTTGCTAGTACTAGTAGCTATTTACTCCTCTATGAATTGAATCCAATTTAAAACAGTATGTAAAGATATATCTGGTTATATAGTATAAAAAGTACTTTAAAATAAAATTCAGACGATTGATCTGAAAATAATAGACACCTTTCTAATACTTAGACTGTCATTTTTATTAGGGGTTTTAGAATTAATATTAACACTTTATTTATATTGATCCATGGTGACGACAGGTCCGAAAAGCCAAAAAATAATCTTAATTTTGAATATTGACTTACATTTTTTCATTTTTAATAAAAATTATTTTCAATATTCTTTAAAATATTTTTATTGATTAGTGGATACAATGTGATCGTATTTCTAAATAAAATTCTTGTGAGAAGTTGAGAAAAGTTTAGTGTGATGCTAGTTAAAAAATACAGGAACTACTTTTTGCAAAATAATTGATAAATTGCTTCGAATACTTCTATTTAAAAAATCTCGCTTTTTTAAACGGAAGATTTTGTGAGCTATTGTTAGATTGAATTTTAGTTTTCTTTGGTATATATGGAACGACTTCTATTGCTAGCAACGGGTGCATTGGTAAATTTCAGAATATGCCGATTAGCTACGCTAGACTAGTCACAGGCTAATTGTGGCTGCATATGTTCTCTGCTTGGTTACATGCTTTCCACTAACATTTAACAACACCAACCATGTTCGTTCTTCGCTCATGCCGTTCTAGGTGGTACGTACATGCGAAGCCCCAGAAAAGATAAATAAGTCACAGATTCATTACGTGTCTTTGCAAGAGTCATAATCGTTTTTTTCCTTTTTCTTTGCTTTTTTGTTTTAGTTGTATTTTCTGTATCATTGTCGAATATCCTCTTCCTTAAAAAACTCGAGTGATAAAACTTCTATAACTCACTCACAATTTGTTCCTGATTTGACATCAATATTCAATTTATATAAACTAGAATTTTTAAATGTGTTGAGTTGATCACTCAAAATATTGAATTTTAAGCTTGATTGTTTTTAATTTTGAAACTTTTATCTTTTACTTTTGATAATTTTATATTCAAATCTTAATCTTTAATAAACTGTTTCAATGTTTTTAATATTATATTTATATACTAAAATTCCTTTAATAAAGTTAAACTATTTTCATTGGATGATTTGCACTTTGATTCCTCTTTTTCTGTATTTTCTTATAAATTATTGATATGATATATTCCTATGAGTACTGTAATTTATTTTTCTCTTTTAAAGTAGCATGAATTAGGAGTCAGAATTCACGCACGAAGTGAAATATACAGAAATGTATATTCCTTTCCTTTTTAAAATGCACCGTTGTTATTCTAACATCACTTATTTCTGCATAATTTTCTTTTGAGAAGTCTATTTCTTCAAACCCACATTCGTAGGTTTAAAATATTTCTTTCTTATATTGAATAATTTTAAAGAATTATATTTTATTAAATTAATTATGTTAAGAATTGAACCTAATTACCTTATTAAAAGTAATAGACTAGATCTGGTTTCTTTAGATTTTTTATTTTTCACAATACCCTTATATTTTAAAATATTGGAGTTTTATAAATCAATTGAGAATGTACAAATTTTTTTCACCGGTAGTTCTTGGTGTCTTTCAGCTCTTTTTTAAACCATACGTTATAGTAATATGCTTGCTACTATTTTCAAAGTGTTCTTCAGTAAATTATTCTAAATTTTTTTGAAACGTAATTTAAATGCCATACGTTTTTTGACAGGTACTAATGGACATGTTTTACCAAGATGACTATACGGAGGGTCCTCAGAGTAGTTTAGGGGCAGGGGCAGTCGTGTCTCAGACGTACGAAGAATCTGTCAGAGATTTAATACACGATGAACGCCATTATCTACGTGATCTCCATATGATCATAAAGGTATGCTAATTTACAAACTTTATTAATATTAATATTCTTGAAAGTCATAGAGTTTAATTTTGAAAACGTTCCGAAGAAAATAATCAAAAAGCTTTAGTGGTTCATCTAAGTTCAGCTCGATTGTTATTAGCTTTAATTTTTCAAGAATCAAAAAGAATTAATTATTCATCAATTACATATCACATCAGCTTACCTGAATGGTAAAATTAAAGAAGAAATCTTTATGGATAAATCCATAATTTGATGATCCTTTTTCTGTTTAGGTATTTCGAGAAGAAATAGCGAAGCTCACGCAAGACCGAAATGAAATTGAAACACTTTTTAGTAATATAATGGATATTTATGAAATGACGGTAACGTTGCTTGGAAGCTTAGAAGATATTATGGAGATCACGGAAGAAAAACAAACCCCTACTGTAGGATCCTGCTTTGAGGAATTAGCCGAGGCCGCAGAATTTGAAGTGTACAAGACGTAAGTCCGTTATTTATTTTCTGCTTTAATTATTTGCATCAATTTTCAGTTTTATTTTTATCTGGTTTAATAAAAATTAAATTGTACAGATACGCTAGAGAAATGAACAGTCCAGCTAGTCGAGAAGTTTTAACGAGATTGTTATCGAGGCCAGAAGCCAATAATGCTTTACGTGCCGCGGGACACGGTTTCAAGGAAGCTGTAAAATACTATTTGCCAAAACTTTTAATGCAACCAGTATGGCACTGCTTTTTGTACTTCGATTATATTAAGGTATTACTCGAACGTACGCCAAATTCCGAAGACGGAGAGACTTTAGAACAGGTTCAAGGTGTTCTAAGTCCATTAAAAACGGAATTAACCAAAACTGTTGCAAGTCTTCCAAAGAAAGACAGTGGTTTGCGAATGCAAAGTAGAGCACGCAGACAAGCTGCCCTAGAAAAAACGAGTGAGCTTCAGAAAACTGTCGATGGCTGGGACCAGAGGGACATTGGACAGTGTTGTAACGAATTTATCAGAGGTATATATCGAATATAAACCTTCAATGTTGAAAACTTGATCGATATTCTAAGAATGTTTTTTTACAGAGGACATGCTAGGCAAAGTAGGTAGTAATGGTCGAAGGCTAACAGAAAGAAGAGCTCTTTTATTCGATGGTTTACTAGTCCTCTGTAAACCCAGTGGTAGTAAAAGAGTTAGTGTCAGTGTCTCTGGAGTTGCAGTTGGAAGTAGTCACCCTGCTCATCAAGGAGAATTGCGTTTAAAAGAACGCTTTTTCATCCGAAAGGTCGATATTATCGATCGAGAAGACACTGAAGGTAAATCTTGAATGTATCCTAGTGATATTGCAATTGAAGGAATTCGTCTTTAATTATATCTTTTTCAGAATTAAAAAATGCCTTCGAAATTGCACCAAGGGATCATCCTAATGTTATTCTCGTGGCCAAATCGATCGAGGACAAAAACAGTTGGATGGCGGATCTTGTGATGCTTAACACGAAAAGTATGCTAGAGCGTACTTTGGATAGCATCCTCTTGGACGAGGAGAGAAAGCATCCATTAAAGTTACCATCACCGCATTTATATGAATTCGCTGAACAGGATGGTCCTGAAAATATTGTCTTGGAGGCGAGAGAAAACGGAGGCGTGCCACTTATCAAGGGTGCGACCTTAGTGAAGCTGGTCGAGAGGCTGACTTATCATATTTATGCCGATCCAGCTTTCGTCCGTACATTCCTCACTACTTATAGGTATGTTCATTTGAATTTAAAATTCAGAAATAAGCACATATGGGCCTCTGCCACTGAACCACAGGGTATGCCTGGCACCATGAGATACATTTCCAAGAATAATGACAGCATCGAGGTCTAGCTCGGTGAAGGTGCCCAGTTCAGAATATTGTCTTGAACACATTGGGCTTATAAATGAATTCCCATTTTTGCCCCTTTTTCCAAGGAACTTTGCAAACTTGATGTATTTCTTTCTTTTTTACAGGAGCTTTTGTTCTCCGCAAGAACTGCTAACACTGTTAATAAAAAGGTTTGATATACCCGACCCATCGTTGGTTTACGAAGAGGAGGAAAAACCAACGGGATGTAAAACAATTGCCAGAGAAGATTGGAAGAGGTACAGAAAAGAATTCTGTCAACCGGTGCAATTTAGGGTTTTAAATGTTTTAAGGCATTGGGTAAGCTTTTAAATGATTAATGAACACTAATTAACACACAGTGATCTATGTTTATTGTTTAATTTTGTATTATAATTAGGTGGATCATCACTTTTACGATTTCCAACGCGATCCATCTCTTCTTGAAAAGTTGAAGATATTTCTCGAAACTGTAAGTGGAAAATCGATGAGAAAATGGGTAGACTCTGTAATGAAGATTGTACTGAGAAAGTGCGAACCGTCGGAACAAAGACCGATTACTTTTAGCTTCGAGCGCTCTCCTCCTCCTATCGAATGGCACTTGAAAGTTCCTGAAGAAGAATGGGGAATACTTACGGTAATTTTTAATTATTAAAAAAAATATTTGCTACTGTTGCGGATAGCGGAATGGAAATGTACATATATAATTTGTAGCAAATAAGGTTTTTATTTCTAAATTGCGAATGCTTTGGGGTATTAATTTTAAAATGAGCATCTATACGAGCTCAAACTTTTCTGAACAACTGTGAACACCTTTTCCCTACGTGAATTCTGTATTTTAAATTAATCCTACAATTTTTTAATTATTATAGCTCCATCCCATTGAATTAGCAAGGCAATTGACGTTATTAGAATTCGAATTGTATAGAACCGTGAAGCCTTCCGAATTAGTAGGGTCTGTGTGGACTAAAAAAGACAAGGAAAAGACTTCACCGAACCTTTTGAAAATGATTAAACACACGACAAACGTAAGTTTAAATTTGACTGCAAGCCAATTTACAAATGTTTGAATAAGTGTTAATTTTGGTTTCTTTCGATAGTTTACAAGGTGGCTCGAAAAGATGATAGTGGAAGCGGAAAATTTGGAAGAGAGGGTGGCTATAGTATCTCGAGCAATTGAAATAATGATGGTGCTACAGGATCTCAATAATTTCAATGGAGTACTTGCGATTGTCAGTGCTATGGGCTCTGCTTCTGTTTTTCGGTTAAAATTCACTTTCCAACAAATCACAGCACGATTAGAGAAAGCACTTGAGGAGGCTCGTGAACTAAATAACGACCATTTCCGAAAGTATCAGGAAAAGTTACGCTCCATTAATCCACCTTGTGTACCATTCTTCGGTAAGCTTTCAAATAATCTCCTACTTAATGAGAAAATATTCCTCTTCCTTTCTTAATTTCCTTTGATAACATTACTTTGATTGATTATATTTCTAAATAGGCATGTACCTGACTAATATACTGCACATCGAAGAAGGGAATCCTGATTATTTACCAGGAAGTCCAGAGCTTATAAACTTTAGCAAGCGACGGAAAGTTGCCGAAATCACTGGTGAAATCCAGCAGTACCAAAATCAGCCTTACTGTCTTTCGGTAGAACCGAGAATAAGACACTTTATCGAAAACCTCTCTCCGTTCGATCCTAATATGAAGGACGCGGATATAAGCAACTATTTATACAACAAGAGTTTAGAAGTTGAACCAAGGGGTGCACGACAACCACCGAGAGTTGTAAGTACTCATTTACCTTTTTTTAAATATAAAAAAAAATAATCGTTAACTTCTCCATTATTTGTCTTATTCTTTTACGTTTTTACAGCCTCGCAAATGGCCAGATTTGAATCTAAAATCGCCGGGTATCAAAGCTAGAAGCTTGAGCGGCAAGTTACCAGCACCATTACAGGCTGTGGCTTCCAGTGTGAGATTGCACGATCCACCCACAGATTTTGCACCACCTTTGGAACTTCCGGAAACTCCTCCTCACACTTCCCAGCCACCTCATACTGGAGATCATAGCGTTTTTGCACCTGTATTGTTAGGAGGTTCGTACATAATTGTTTTGTATTTTTAAGAAGTTTTTTTGACTATTAGGTAGTTAAATTTTAATATTGATTGAATATTGTCTATTGCTTTAGGTTCAGGACAAGCTCCGGGATCACCAGGTCCCCTTAGCATGTCGGGTCTGTCGATTAGTTCCCCAGGAAGTAGTCCACAGTTGGGATCTCCTGGACACATGCCTCTGCCTCATCATCCATCGCAGAGTACTCTGTTTGGTTTTAATCAGAGTTCAATCGGTGCAGTGTCTATGTCCGCATTGTCGACAGCAGGTGGTAGTCCGGGTGCTCCAATGCCTCCTCCCCCTTCTCCAAGTCACGTTAATCTTAGCCAACCCCCTCCACCGCTACCACCACGATCTCATCGGAGGCGAGAAAGTTCCATCAGCGAGTCACCACATCAGGTAAAATATCCTTATTTATATTTTTCAAGAATCCCTCTCCCCCTTTTTGCTTTTTGGCCACGTCCCTTAACAACTTTTTTATGCCCTTTACATTCCCCTTTCATGCTGCAACTTTTTGCCTTTTTTTTTCTATTCTTCTATTATTTTATTACTACACTTTTAATTTTTCAGGCTAGACAAGCACCAAACGCTCCATTATTACCCCCAAGAGAAGGCACGTCTCCACCTCCTCTGCCTCCTCGCAGAGATTTGCCTCCAGTCACTTTGCCACCACGACTTCCCGCCACTTTGAATCCGAGTAGCTCGGCGTTATTAATGAGGCGAAATTCTAATTTGGAAAGCTCCTCTTCTGCCGCTACTCATTCACGGAGGTACATGTCCGTCAATGGTCCCAGTCCCACGAAGCTTCCTCCTACTCAACCCAATGGTAATCCAAAATTATATTTTTAATATTGATAGGGTGGCCACAAAACCGGCAATCCGAGAAAAAATCAGATTGAAACGTGTCCCCAGATCAACTGAGAACAATGAGCATCAATTAGAGACTAGTTTATGTACTTAGTTTATGATTTTAAGGGACACATATGGCTGAATATTCTTGATCAAGATCGCCACAAGTCAGGAAAGTCAAAGGAATGTCAGGGAAACGCGAGTAGCTGTTAGGGAAAATTCTTCTCTGACAGCTACTGGGAGAGAATATTCAAGAAAAGTCGTCCGCGTGATATGGAATCATTATGATAAATTTTTCCCAAAATTTGAGTGGCTACCCTAATTTAACACATAACACAATAATTTTTTGAATTATATAATAACAAATGCTAACAAACAATTTTCTTTTCAGGATCAATAACGCCCAGATTACCACCAAAACCTCTTCCAGGGCGTCCTCCGACTACTATGTTTAATTTCAGTGCTCCCCCTGGACCTAGTTAGACCCTCCTACTTTTTTCTTGTCCAATAACAAAAGAATTTCACGGGATCGATTCGAGTCTATCGAAATTTATTGAAGTCATCGCGACCATCCAATTAGGGCTTTGATGTTGTAAATAGAACTGTTTTCAAACTTGGTAAAGGACCAGTATCAGACGCACAAAAAATTGGCCCGCGATGAACTTTTGACTCGGCTGTAGATTAATTAGATGATCCTAATTATCTAAATACAGCTGAAAATATTATTGAACGGAGCACTTATAGCTGAGCGCAATTAGTGGAGTAAAATTTCAGAGTGTCTACTGCTTGAGAATTTCGGAAAATTTGGGAAAGTTCGAGGGCCCATAACAAGTATGTGTTACCCATAAAAAGATTCTTTCCCAAGAAACCGTGAAATAACCAGGAATTTTTTCAAACCGGGAAAAACCGGTAAATAACAATGAACATAAATTATTAGACACCCTGAATTGGTGATTAGCAAATGTACAAAGCACTAATTGTGATGAGTTGTTATTCGTTGCATTCTTCATTCGGAACACATTCTTAATACGGCACAAGAAACTATTTTTATTGAAAGTTTATTTTTCGAATTGTACAGACTGTTGTAAGATAAACAGTATATTCTTAGATATTTTTTTACAAATAGGCACATAACCGATAGGAGTAAGTAGAGAAACTTGACTCGTTCGGGTGAACGTTTTAGCTTCTCTTTTTGAAAATATTGCAGGGAGAAGTTTTGGAATGGACTCGGACTTATTACTATAGATGAACTAGAAATATTTTTGAGACTATTTCTATTTAAGTTTATCAGTATCACTATACTCGATGCACAAATCGGTTTTCTTGTATGTACATTAAGAAAATCGAAGTTAGGAAATTACGAATGTCTTTCATTGTTTTAAGTCTCAAGTATAAAAGACCTTTTTTGTTTTTTTATACTATTTTGTAAACGATTTTAATCATGAATACCGCGATTGGGTCGGTATAAATGCTTTTTAAAAAACTGAATTTTTTTTAGAGAGTGAGATTTCCATTTCTCGTTACTGTGTTATTAGAATTTATAATAGATTGGGATGCGAGATGCAATTCATCATGATTAGCTGCTCAAAGAAACTCATGAACCAATTTAGCTTTTGTTGATCATAGGTCGACTTTTCCATACTCGAATTAAAAGGATTTTACTCGTTCGTGAATTTCGATCGTCCCATTTCTTCCTTTATCCCTTGTCTATCCCTGAACACAACTGTGATACACTTTGAACGTGGATAAGTGAATGTAATTAGACGCGTTTAGAATTTTAAAAAAATCAGATGGAAGAAAGTGCAGTATCAAATGAATCATAGGCCCACCACCTATATATTATACATATATCTTAAGTGGTATCGATAGCGAAAAAGAAATAAATACTATGTAAATGTATATTATAAATATATTCTTGTCGATAAGTATTGTAATAATGTTGAATGCAAGCAAAAGTGAAATATTACAAAGTGTATAATAAAGAGTATATTGTGTGGGTTTTTACTTATTATAGAATCCAGGGTTGTCGGAAATAGGCTTCCTAAAGCAATTAAAGATTTTCAGAGATTCAAAAAATTTCAAAAGATTTTTTATTACAATAATTTATTATATTAATAACATAAACATAAACTCGCAGATTCGCGATTTTAAAAATAATATCCTTCCATTCTTATTCTGTTCATCACTGTTAATCAATCGATTCAACAAGAAACATCTACAAAAAATATTTCACAATGTGACTTAGAAAACTTGCTATACATATATTGCACTTTTATCGTGTTTGTGTTTCAAAAGGTGTAAAGAATTCTATTAAAACATTTTGTTTACGTAATACATAGTTTCAAAGTGAAAGTCATAAGAATTGCTAATTGCTAATCATGTAATGTTAAACTTAATAGAGTATTATAATCGCATTTCTATACATTAATTAACGAATCACTAGAATTATCACAATTATTAAACTTACAAATAACAATCACTATATTTGTTCTAATACTGTTTAGAAAAAGTCTTAAAATTCGCACTCTTTTTAAATTCAAATATTTTCAGTGCAAATGAGAAACAGTTGTTACAATTATTTACGTAAAATATTTTTCATTTAGATATTTTTTAAACAAATTTGATGGACTCTCTCTATCTGAATCAATAAGAAATTACTTGTAATTCAGTTTGAGAGAGCTCAATTATTTCACTAAATTGGTCATTCGAAATTTCGAAAGTGTTTTTCGCTTACAAGTAATATTATGAAAACATTTTAAATTCTATATTATACAATATGTACAAATGTGGAATATTTAATTAATTGACACATGTACTAAACAAATTTAAAAGAGAGAAAATTTGATTTTGACTAAGGTAGGTTCCAATTTTATGTACACTTGTCATTCATGTTATACTTATATTTAATGTTAATTGTAGCCCTATTGAAAAAATCTTCAAGGAAATCATCATTTTAAATCTCTTTTTTAGGGCCATTTCTATGAGTAAATTATTCTATTTTTAGGTGACTTCCCAGACAGTAGAGGTTTCACTGTTAATGGTATTTATGTTACCTACATCTACATGAGCATCAAGTCCATCACTCAATTTACTAAAACGTCTGGCCCAGCTACCTCGTCCACCACCAGGTCTACTAATTCCAGCTTCCCTCAGAACTGATACAAGATCCTCTTCGTCCTCTTTGCCCCTTATTCCTTTCTCAAACTTGGCTTCTTGAGCCAAAAGCCTCTCTCTTTGCAGTTGAGTTGCAACTGATTTTGGTACAGCCGGAATTATGTAACTCATTATGCCAGTTAAAGCAAAAACCTAGGGTAATTTAAAAATAATAACATCGATAAAAAAGATAATGAGATTAATTATCGTTGAGATCGATATTTATGACAGAAAATCTTACCAAATGCTCAAAAATGACAACGAAAGCTAGACGTGCTGCAAAAACATGCCAATACTGAGGACTGAGTCCATATGGTTCTATATGGTCTGGACCATTTCTATATCCTCTGTACTGACAAGTTGGAGGGTCAGGATCATCTACGTCGCTACCCATACCTTCACTATAATCCGAAGTATTAAATTCCGATAAAGAACTATCGATGTAACCCACCAAGTCATTTGTTGGTGAATAAACAAATGCATAAACACTTCTGGGTATAAAATCCGAGGTGTAAGCAATGACAAATGCCTGTTAATAAACAATAATTAAATTAATAATATTCTAATTAATAATATTTTTTTATTAATAGGTAAAAGTAAGAGCATCACTGCAAACAAACAGTTTTGAAATTATTATAGCTTACATTGGAAACAACAGCAGTGTAAGTTACTCCTTTAAGAATACCATACCAGGCACCAATATCTTCGACCCTTTCAGCTAAAGGTCTTCGTGCTTCTTTCACCATTTTATAAGCATCTAATCTAATTTCACCAATATTGTTCAAAAGAGCAAATAGAGGAGCTAACGGAAATGCAGCGACAAAAAGAGTCACAAAACCATACTGAATTACTGAAATTGTATGTCATAAAATTAATATTATTCAGAGGTTTAAGAAGTAAAAATAAGAAGACAAATAAGCATGTAATAAGAAATACTAACTCATCTCCAGGTATTCATCAAAAAGGCCCATTCTTCCTGGATCTTGAAGTTGATAGTCTTGTTCCCAGCTGGTATCAAGTCTGTCGCGATTTTTAGTGGCCGCCTTGTGATTCCTCTTTCGCCACCAATTCCACAATTTTGGTGAGAGGATCTCCAGAAAATTGTTAAAAATCTGCTTTCCAATCATGATAATTGCAAGCTGAATACAAAGTTCTGATAAACAACCAGCAGGATCGCAAACGTCATTTTTTATTCGATAAAATTCAGACGCCCTGGCATCTGTATCTCCAGGGTGAACATAAAATCTTCCCTGTTGGTGCATTGTTCATTATTATTTAAAATATTGTTTATTTTTATTTAAAAAATCCAATCCTATCGTATTTAATGAGAAGTCAGAACCTTGAAGAACGCAATATAGATGAGAGACGAATAAAAGTTGACGAATTCAAACATGAAGATTTTGAAAGTGAAACTATCCTCATACTCGGTCTGCGTTCGAGGATTTTCTAAATTTGTCATCCATCTCGCCATTTTTGTATAAACTCTCGTAAGGATCATGATAACTATCAAGTTAAGAAGAGCAGCCGTGATGGCAGTAAAAATTTTTGTATGCCTTTTCAGAAAAAAACCACCCCCTCGATAAAATACTGGGACCAGGGAAATTCGATAGATAATCGTACCCACAACTGCAGCAAGAACTACGCAGACCTGTATCGAAATAGAGAATAGATTAATTAATTATTGTTTTTCTCATAAAAATAAGTAAATTAATTTTTTTACCATAAAAAACACGATAGAAGTTGTAACAGCAAACCTCCAAGCTCTTGACCATGCTGGCATGTAAGGTTCTCTTTCTCTAGTAACAGGATTTATTCTGTACGTTTTCACCGATGCTTCGAATTCGGGCCTGGGTTCCTCATCTCCATCAGAATTTTGCAAGTCCCATTCCCATGCTAAAATGGCTTGACGACGTTTCCACAATTCCAGAAAGGTAGTTGCTTTAAAAATATTGTTGGCAATTTGAATTTTTATAATTATAACTATAATTTCTGTTATTAAAAAAAATGTTTGATAATTCATTGAACATGCTCACCCCAAAAGGACATAAAAATGGCAAAGAAGACAGTCGCAGGATTATCAAACAAGTATGTGAGTCTAGAGAAAAGGCACGAGTATCCCAACTTTTGATATGTGCAAGCCTTATCACAAAGAGGACATAGGGTAATGTTTCCTAGAAGAAAGATTTAAATTAATTTTGATGAAAAGTTTTAAAAATTTGATTCTTCATTCAACTTTAACTTACCTGCTTTTTTGGGATCACAGATTTCTTTACTGGGTACGTTATCTGCACTATTCATGCTCGCAATACCATAAAAAAAACATAAAAGACCAACCACAGCCGGAGGGTATAAAGCTTTTGTATAAAAACCGAGCCATGCATAATAAAGCGCTACTTTTTCTCCAAAATATCGTCTAATTAGCCAAAGTGGTTGTTTTTTATACCTACAATAAAGTAACAACATA
>JAUEJJ010000045.1:4863511-4885037 GCA_032164275.1 Synergus coniferae | reverse complement strand
CTATCGTATTTTCATACCTATAAGTCTTAATTTTCTTTTATCATCTTTTGAAATTCGTGCCAATTACGCCCATTGGCTATTCTTCATTTATACCAATGAAAAATTTCTTTTGACGCATGCGCATAGGTGCATCTGGTGACTGGGCAGTGGGCACTGGCTATTTTCGTTTAATTTTCGGTTGGAAGTTTTAAATTTTAAAATATTGATGTATTCAAAGTCGAACGTGCATTACGTCATTCGCCCCAATTGTCAATACTATAAACAATACTGCGGGTCGTGAATGTGCCAGTTAATTGAAATTCATTGGGTTTTCTATAATAAGGTTGTTTGACTACTGTCAAGTGAATAGAAGACGAAATCGCGTCAGCTCGGGATTGTTGCGCCAAAAGTCGCATGTGTTCAAAATTTCATCGTCGTAGTAAATTTGAAAGCAAATTTCGTGTCAAATATGTTCTTTTATAATATAATCTATAGATTATTAGTGTATTAAATTGTCAAAATAATGAGAAAGCGATAGCCGGTCGACAAAATTTTTTAGGGTTATTTTAGTACGGTTTTTAGACTTTAAGTTATAGTGTATTTTTATACTTGAATTTGGTTTGATTTCAATTTTATTATATGATTGTATTAAGTATAAATTTCAATTTATTAATTTACAGACAAGTATAAGCTATCGTATTAACATACCTATAAATCTCAATTTTTTGTTTCAATTTTTGAAATTCGCGCCCATTACGGCCATTGGCTATTCTTCTTCTTTTCTACCAATGAAAAATTACGTTTGACGCATGCGCAGAAGTGAATCTGGTGGCGGGCACCAACGGGCACTCGCTATTTGCGTTCAGTCAGTTTTCGGTTGGAAGTGGTTGGAAAGTTTTAAAATTGACATGTTCGAATACCTATGCATTTTGTCTTTCGCCTCAAGTGTCGACATTATAAACAATATTGCGGGTCGTGAATGTGTCGGATAATTGAAATTCATTAGATTTTCTACAAAGAAGGTTTTTTGACTACTGCTAAATGAACAGAAGTCGCAATCGGTCGTCAGCTTACGATTGTTTCATCAGAAGTCGCGTGTGTCCAAAACCTCATCGTCGTAGTGAAATTAAAAACAAATTTCGTGTCAAATCTGTGCTTTTGTAACATAGTCTATAGATTTTCAGTATATTCAATCGTCAAAATGATGATAAAGCGTTAGCCGGTCGACAAAAGTTTTTAAGGTTATGCTAGTGCGGGTTTTAAACTTTTAGTGCTTTTAGTGTAGTATTGTCGTTCATTTCATTTAATTAATCATGCTCGAAACAATGGAAGTACTTACTTCTTGTGGATTGTTTATTTTTCCAAAAACAAAGGATCTCAGATATAAAATTGTGGAATTTTTAAGATTGATTGTCAAGAAAGACAAAGTGGTATGTATCATTTTATAATTTTAGTTTTTAAAATCCCGACGTGCCAGATGATAAAACCAGCTGTAATGGTCTATTATTTATTCATAATTAATTTGATTTGATTAATCTGTATAAATTTCTAAGTAAAACGAACCTCAAAATTTTTATTTAATTTTTTAGAATTTTGACTTTAGCTTTCCAATATAAATAAAAAAAATACTTCTAAATTTTTTTTAAGTAGAAGGTATTCTTTTAAAAAGTACTTATTCTTTGCTTATTATTGTTATTATTATTATTATTTCTTGTTTTTGAAGAATAATAAAATAGAGAATTGAATCTGAATTTTTTAAGTTGATCGAAGTTTTCTAGATTATAATTAAACTTTTTCACTCTATAATACTATTTTTTTTAGGAATATAAGTGTGGCCATAAATAAAAAAATTGTTTCTTTTAAAATAACATTTATTAAGTAAAATGAAGAAATCGAACTTTGACGAGATTAGAACTTGGATCGAACAGATCTAATGAAGACCTAGATCTGGTCTTTAAAAAATGTCTTCTAATCAAATGAATGTATTTTAACATTGCTTAAACATTTTTCAGATAGAATTTTCTTCAGATTTGGATTACCTATTAAGGACGTAGATGCAGAATGACCATTGGATGGATCTTTAAAGGAGATTTTCTACAGACTTAGGGAATTATAAATCTGCACTGTAAACTATTGATTTTCATGTGAGTACCTTTTCGTGTTTCTCCAGTTTTCATTATACTGGAGATGACAACAGGTCCGAACCAATATAAGAAAACTGGTTGTAATTTATTTTGATCAATCTCATAGTGACCGCTGGTACTCTAGCGAGTGGGCAATTTGTTTGAATTTTCTTAGGTTCACTTTTCTTGGTCTCATGTTTTCTGAAACGTTTCTCAAGATTCAGATTGAGACTATTGATTATAATGTAATTTTATCATCTTTCGCCTTTTGCAATTATAGTAAACGGACTTATTATAGTAATTATTAAAGTCGTGTGAGACTAAGAAGAGGCGAGATTCTCGAATCAAAGGAACTTTAATTCGGTATTTTGGATTAATTATAATCATTTTATTTAGTCGTATTTTCCTTTGATTTGACGAAACCTCTAAGAATATATTTTTTAAATTCTTTTGTCTTAAAAAAAAATAATATTTCTCGTTGTCGAAGTAAATTTTGTTTTCTTTCTTAAAGAGAAATACATAATGAAAGTTGATAGAGCATATTTCTAATTAAAATTCATAATATTAAAGGCTGATATTTTGAAACAGTTTTTCATCGTTAATTTTTTAATTTATTTTAAACTTAGCCTGGATTTTTTTTCAGTATAAGTAAAGTATTTTTATTTTGCTTCAGATTTTAGTACATTTTAAATTTGATTGACTTACAGTAGGATGTAATTAATGGTTTAACCAATGGAAAATGCGTACACCGTTTCTTTTTAACTAAGTAAGATGCAAAATATGTGTGAACGTATTTTTGTGGCTTTGTGTCTTACTTAAAATCTTCAAAGAAATGTCTCTCTTTGTGAATTATATAAATTAAATAGAGAGACATTTAAATTTACTGTTATGCAATTGATTTAATTGAATAACGTTACAAATTAATTTAATTTATCACTAATATAAATTTGTTGAATCTTTTATGAACGGTGTACGATTTCAGGGCTGCAGTTATGAATGAATGAAAAATGCCCTAATGTGGCCTGCAAGCTCAGGTGCAGGTTAAGTCCCGGGACTTAACCCTAGATTAGGTTTTTTCGCACCAGGGCAGAGTGTGTGAGAACCGTGGAGTGAGTGTGTTGGTGTGCCTGATATTTTTAATATAGGTGTATAGGGAGGCAGATCAATTATTCTGGAATGAATGTTTAATCTTAAGTAGGTAGAACCAGGGTGAAATATTTCTTCCGCTGGTACAATATTTTACCCTGGATTATCTTCATATTGTTTCAGGAGCAAATTTTCTAAATGTTGGTTCATTTTTAATGAACTGATATTTAACAATTTATATTTTCCACACTAGTCACTATGATGATTTACATTGTATTATTTTACTTGCATTTCATTTTGACTTGTTATTTTGAACTTTGTGCTTTTGTACACTTTTTTCTTTCAGCATTTTATAACTGTTTTTTACAAACAAAAATTATTGGGTGGGATAAATACCATTGCTGTTTAAGCTATTAAAAAATTCCTACGTAGACTTTTTCTTAAAGAGAAACAACTCTCGATTAGATTATTCTGATGACGATTTATTTATAAGACATATTGCTTTACATATTTTTACAATGTAAATATACTTTCCGATCATCATGATCTGATAAGAAGGTAAACTTTAATCTCTAATAATAATAGGTACGTTTTCTATACGTACAACTTCCACTTTTTAGCCTTTGAAATAATAAATGCAAAATATAATCACATTAACATCTGAATCATACAACAAAGAAAGAAAACGTCAAACGAAAATGAAAGTTGTAATATTCGTTTGTCAAAAACCAAAACTAAAACGAAAATTTTTTTAATATGCAAAACCTTTCAGATATAAAATGGAGTCTTAAATTATTATAAGTGAAATAATTTTATAGACTTCATTCAGTCTTAGACAAAACCTACTTAATATAAAAAAGTAATCAAAACTAATAGTAACATTAATACAATACAATACAATTTGACAGAAAAATGAGAGTAAGAAGCGTAATGTTAATGACTATACGAACAATTTATCACGGTAATTGTAGTCGTAAATATATAGGTTGGTATTCTATAATTTGGTTTGATAAACAGTTGAAAAAGTATATTTCCAAAGAAGAAAAAGAAAGTTGAAGCATGTGCTTTGCAATCTCTTTTCAGAAGAATGTTCTGATCCACATTTATTTTCACTATAACGTCTTATCTTTTGTCGGATTCATTAACTTTTCCGTTGGCGGTTTTTCTGTCCCTTTAATATTTAATTTTTCTGTCTCTGTCTTCCTTTCCTTTTCATTCATCTCGGCATCTTCACAGTCTTCACTATTGAACGATTTCCTTGACTCTTCCCTGTCACCTATACTTGAATCTGGTTCTAAATCTTCGACGATATCCTGTTCCTGTTCCAAAAAGTCTGTCGGTACGAATTCCATCTGGTCTTGATCTTCTCCATCCGTCAAATCTGGGGGGCCATCCATGTTACCAAAAGTCATTTCCTGATCTTCAGAGTCTTGTACACTACCACCTGGGTCCTCTTCTTCGTGGAGGCCCATGAGATTGTTGTCTGGGAACATTTCGGTAGGACTTACTGGTATATCAAGGGGTTCAAGCTTCACTGTTGCGGTTGGAGAGACTGGAGAGCTAGGTCGTTGTAGTCGAATTTTCGTAAACGGTCTTGACTCTGTCGATTCAAATGTGTGTCGTTTCTGAGCGCGTTTTGGACTAGAGGTTACTGGGGCTGAGCCAGAGGAAGTAGATGGCTTGTTTTCTTTGGCTTCGGATGCTACTCGTGCGAAGGGTTGAGTTGTTTGTTTTGCTTGAGGTATCAATAAAGGTGGCCTCGAGTTCTGAAAAAGTATAGAATAAAATTACAATTTATCTTACAAGATTTTATTTCTATTTAATTTTGATTTCATATTTTCAATTTTACCGGTGAGGATGGACCTGCTAATCCTTTAACTTGGAGGGCCTCTGCAGCATTCAGAAGTTGAGGTAGTTTTTCATGTGCGACGTTCACCTCGCCTCGATACATAAACTTGACTAGTGCTTCGACTTCCCAGAATTTGAGATCCTTCATTAAAATAATAGGATGCTGGCAGGGATTCTCGCGAAGAAGTTCTGCTAAGTAATCGCTGCAGGAAGAAAGAATCATCTTATGACACTTCAGCGAGCGACCCTCGCAGGCTAAGGTCACGTCCACGAACTGCTCTGTATCCAAAAGGGATGGGAAACTGTTTTGCATGTTGCTGTGGTAACTATTCCACCTCAGGCATACCTGGAAAATTTAAATAAAATCAGAAGATTATACATTTTTTAATTGTACAACTTTAAATTAATAGCTTTAAAATTGAAGAGTTGCAATTTAGGGTTTTTAGACTATCTAATTTGAAATATCTAATTAAAATCTTTCGAAATCTTGAAATCTGATGTTCACTTAAAATTCGAGTGGTAAACCCCTTATTAGAAATGAAAATTACTTCTGTAGCTTGTTGAGGAATCGTGTTTTGAGGAATTCCTTGTGCACTTTGTCGAGGTGGCATTTTGATAGTAGTCGGTGCGACTTGTTTCACTTTCAGAGGTATCGTTTTCAAAACGAGCGTCTTTGGTTGTGGTTGGCTTTGCTGATTCCCTGACCCTGCAGGAAGATTTGCTGGAGCGATATTTCTGACTTGCTTAACAAAAGACTGTGAAGACATTCTCATGGATTTGGAAGAGGCTGAAGTCTTATCTCGTTGTTGAATCTGCATAACTGAAATCAAATACCAAATTTAAATTTTTCATTCTATCTAATTTACTTTTACTTATAAAATAAGACGACAAATTTTCTTAAAAAAGTGAAATCCATTCAGTATATAGACTATTTTTTTAGTAAGCTTTTTTACTTTCGTTTGGTTTCGAAAATACGAGGAACTTGCAAAGTTAAAATTGAATTTGTCGATGAATTTCCGTAGAATTTACCGTGATATCGTCTTCCAATGAGTCTGCCACCATGGTGGACTCTGAGATGTCGATGTAAATTAGTGGTACCACATTGTCGAGGATTGGCACCACCTCTGACTACAACAGCACCGCAAATTCGACATTGTGCCCTTAGTGGGTCATTTGTACAGAGGTCAAAGTGTGCCCAAACGGCACTCGGATTTGCCATGGCCCGAAGACTTCGCGAATGGGAGCGAACTCGATGACCCGAAATGCCAGGAGATGATGGTTGCATACCCTCTTCTAAGAGGATATCATCGTCTTCTTCAGGTTCCTGTTTCATCGTAAAATCCTCCACCTTTTCCGATGTACTTTTCTTCACGGTACTCGTTTTCTCAATTGATCGGTCTACGTGCGAGACGGATTTTTCTCGTTCCAAATTTTACACCAGGGTAGTTCTAAATAGTGAAATTGATCGAAATGTACTTTAGATATGTCTACTATAAATTTTTTTGATATTTTAATTTTAATTTTTTTTTTTTTTTTTTTGAAAATATCGATTTTGATGGTTAGAAGTTTGATTCAACGCCCATAATCAATTTCATTGTTGAACATCCTCCCAATTATTATCTTGTTTACTATGCCTCTGTCTGAGGCAAGTCTGAATACCACGTGCTTTTATCTAGGTTAACGATTAAGTAACATTTCAAACAATTTAATACCAATTAATTACAAAACATATAGGAAAAAATTTGTGATAAACAATTCTTTTATTTTATAAAAATAAGTTAAAGTTTAATCAAGAATTTATTTCACAAAATTAGGTTGCACCCCGGTTTTAAGGACAAGTGATAATTACCATAAGAGAAAACTTTGTTCCGTCAACTTTACGCTCGCAATAATAAATATATTTTGCTAAAAGTAGGCCAATTACCTCGATCTGTACAAAAAGGAGGTAAAAGGCTTAATTTTAGTAAAAAAATATGTATTATTGCAAACATAAAATTGGCGGAACTAAATTTACTTTTATGGTAAGTAACATATGCCGTTAAAACAATTAATTATAATCTTTTCTTTAAGTACCAAATCATTTTAAAAAACCGTGTTGGTCGATTTAATCACTTTTAATGTCTTCAAATTATTAGTCTTCAAATTCGTACATTCCTGATTATTGGACTGTTCGTTCTAAAATGTTTCTGTCACTATTATTATCAGCCGCCATTCACAAACCGACGTTGCCGGTCTCTTTGCGTCGCGATTCTATAAAAAGCAACTATAATCTCCCAAACCGATAATATGTACGTATGTTTTCATTTTCAAACTTGTTACGATATTAATCATTGAAGATATTAAATTTTCGAACACGCAACATTTTTTTCGTGAAATTATTTTCAAAAATGTTCGCAACAGCGTAAAAATAAAACGAAATAATTCATAAATATCGTAGTTCACTGAAAGTGAGCCAAATAAAAGAACTATTTTTAAATAGATATTTTTCAAAAAATGTTGAATTTTTCTTTTTCTTTTTCAAAGTTTATAAATGTGAATTATTGAGTGAACTCTCCAATGTAGCAAAAAGACAAAGAAATTGTTGATATGCTGATGAACTTTTTTTTTAACCACGAATTTAATAATTTGAACAAGAAAACCAAAATAAATGCTGAAATAATGTAATTTCTCGAATATTAAAGGGTAACTCGCCCTTTAAGATTCAATCTTTCCTTACTTCTTCCCTTCTTTCGGGTAGTTTCCCTCTTTTCACGTTTTCTCCCCTCTCTCGAGCTTTCTCCCTTTCCCTTGCTTCGTGCTTTGCCGGTTATAATAGAATGGCAACCGCGACTATGACGACGTCGACGACGAAACGTTTTCACTTCGATATACGACGCACTTCGTTTTATTTATTCATATTTTTAATATTATTTCACTGAGCCTCTATAAAAAACAAAATGTACGATAAAGAAACACTTGCGTTGTTCTTTGCGATCGTTATCTATTTTCGTCAATCGTGCATGTGAGTCTGCACGCGCTTATCGAGCGACCGGCCATCGGTCGTACGTCGTATGTGCAAAGACCGAGAAAAATTTATATATTTATTTTTTTTTTTTTATGGAATAGGTGATCGTGAATCTGGTTTGCTCTTCTAAAAACGTTAACGTGATCGACAGTAATTAATCTAATATTTATAGAATAGTTATCAATCGACAGACCGCGATTTAATGAAGACTGAGAATTCTATTTAAAATAGACTTGCGCTTCACGTAGGAACGATTTTCCCTCAAGCCGAACCCGGGAATGACTAAAATCGAAATCGGTGGCCCTTCGGGAAGCGTCGGGACGCGCATGTGCGACGACGCCGCCGGTCGTCGACGCATTATCTTCGTACTATCGTCGTGTTCGCGCCCGGGTCCTTCTACTATCCGATCGGTTAACATTAGCCCACCCCACAAATTCTCATCGATCGAGCGCGACATTAAAAGACCGCGACCGGCTACACATCAATGTGTGCACTGTGCACGCATCATATCGGTGATGCTGAGACTTTTGGTGGTCCAAATACTCCTCGCCGTGATACGCAAAAATGGTCGAGTCGAAGCTACCGACCTCGTGGTAGGGTCGGGGGTGAATAGGATCAATTGTGCTGATAACAGCTAATTGTAAGATTGATTAGGTGGACTTTATTATATCTACTCTCCAGAGATTCATGCTGCGATTTCTCGTTTCAAAAATCACGTTCTGACTAAATCTACGAAGATTAGGCTTTATGTACTCATTTGGGGGAATACACAAACCACATAACTCCACTTTTAGTACTTTTTGACTCCCTTTACCCCCCTCCCTATAGGGGTGCTATACGTAGTTTCTTTCTATTTCTTCAATAATGAAAATAAAATGACAAATTATAACTATCTACTTATAGTAGTTATTAAGCAAAATAAAGAGATCGAATTTCGAAATTGGATTAAATTTGTGCTGAAATTCGGATCGGGGTTTGGAAGGATTCTGTATAGTTTTCCATATTCAGGTTTTCTCTAGTCAGGCTCTATTATTTAAAATTAAAAAGATAACTAGATCCTTAAAGGCATAATGTTACTTACCACATGAGATTTAGTTTCGTCAACTGTATGTTCGCGATAGTAAATTTGCTCTTATGGTAATTACCACATGCTCTTTAAGGGTATGTATTTAGTCAGCTGTGACAACAAAAATTACTTATCGAGCAGATAATTATATTCACCGGTATTTTTAATTTATATCTTGAGAAATGTTTTTTTTTAATTTAAAAAAATTTTTTTATTTTAATTTGACACCAAACAGGCGTAACTCAATATATTCCTTCTTGTTTCCCAAAATTTCATTGCGATAATGTAATTATACAAATAAATCCGGAGAATAAAATTATTTACTGGATCTTTTAATTGTTTTGAATTTTAAAAAATTTTTTTAAATTTTCTTTAATACTTGTGATTTTTTTTAATTCCTTGATTCATTGGTTTTTTTAGTCTTAAGAATGCATTTCACTTTTTTGAAAAAATGATTTCTGTTAAAATCAATATAGGGATATAATTTTAAATCTTAAACAAGAGCTAAAAAACTTACCTGGTTTAATTTTTGGGGTACTGGATGGTACAAGAGGTGGTGGTGCAGATACAGATGATTGTACAAGTGGTGGTACACTGTCCACAGTTGTGTTTTCATTCCCCACTGGCTGAGATTTTTTCTTCCTTTCCTTAGTATATTCATCCACTGTAAAAAAAAATCTGACTTAAGTAACTAAACATAAGATTTTTTTTTTTAAATAATTTTATTGCTCTCTAAACTTGTATCAGTGGTTTTTTACTGATTCTCAGCGGATTTTCACGGAATGAAATCTTGAAAAGAGAGTGAACTTCCACTGATTCAATTTTAGAGAGTGCAAAATTTCATTTTCTTGAATACTGGCAAGAATATTCTTTGGTATCGAGATTCAAGTCCTTGCATCTTACAATAAACAAAAAAATAGATATTTACTGTCAAGGATGGGAGGTTTTCCAAGGGCAATGTATCGTTTCCTTGCAGAATTGGCAGCACTATAATCAGGTCGATGATTATGCTCCATATGAAGTCGCGGTTTCTTGCAATCTATAGTGGTAACGAGACTTCCTCGACAATAAAATGATCTTCCGACACAACGCCATCGTATGTTGTATGGTTGTTTCTTATGCAAGGTGTACATGTAACCATTGTGTATCACTTTTGGTCCACCTTTATTGGATAACACCATCTAAAATAATAAACATTATTTGACACTTACAATTTTTGTTAAATTTCTTGAAATATTTTCAATTACTTTTAAATCGTTTAAAAAGAAACTTTAAAATGCCATCAAATCCCTATGTAATTCCTTTAAATCACTTGAATTATTATAAGTCCTGTAAAATTAAGAGTATTTTCACCTCGGCTACTTCGGAATCATCTTGTTCTTCTTTCACATCCCCTGGATGACGGTTAGATAATTTTCTTGTTCTACGCTCCATTGTTTTTCCTGTTAAAAAACAGATTTTTAAAAACTAGTTTGTCTCAAAATGTTTTTTCATCTACCCATGAAATTAAAATTGATGCACTACATTAATTTCTTTGTCTTTAATAAACGAAAATTTCTGACTTAATTTGAATATAAAGGCACACAAATTTTATTTTATAATTTCATCGTCTACTGCTTCAAAACGTAAATTAAATTTATTTGCATTTATAAATTTATTTAAAAAATAAATCAGCACTAGGTATAAAAAAAGGAAGAACCACACAATTTTATTTAAATATTATGACGATTATAATATAACACATATAAAAAACAAATGGCATATTTTTATTACCAATGGAGACCAAATGTAAATAAAATTCCTCTCGTGGTAATTCGATCGGACTCGTACTGGGCTATAAGATACCGGTACTAAGAAATATTGAATACACTAATAACTGGACGGAAAGTAGTCAAAATTAATTTAGCACGGAAAGTAAACACGATTACTTTATTACAAAGTACATTCAGTCCAAAATGGCCAACGTAGAATGAAAAATACGCGCAGTACTACAACTCGACAGATAAAATGTCCGTGACTAGGGAAGTGGAAATATGGCACCACTGCGCAGTGATCAATAAATGGCACCACGGCACAAACCGACATTACTTCCACACAAGCATCTGTTCTTTGTTTTAAATAATGTTATTCAAAAATTATAGTAGGCATTATAAATATTTCCTAATTTTATATAAAAAAAAGGAAAAATATTTATTAGGTGTGTGGGTGCGAGTTAGATACATATATTTTAGATATACTTACATGTATAAACTAGAAAATCTTAAAACATGTTTTAAAACATCGTTTCCATACTCATTGCTTATTATAAGTAGTTTTTCATTTATATTAATTATATTACAAGATTTATCTTGCTATTATTTTGTTATTTCTCTTTATTAAGAACGTTTCCTTCATATATAATAATAATATAGGTAAATGCTGTGGTTATCGGCAGCTCATAAATGGAACCGGCAGTTCCATTTATGAGAGATTATAGTTCATATTTAAGTAAAAGTTAAAAAGGTTGCTTTCATTAAATGTAAAAATCATTTATTCCATTTGATATGATAAAGGGTGCAATGACATTATGCAGTGGCAATGACGATAACCCCTATATTTCCTTTATTACATGTGCGTAAAAAAGTAGGGGAAACTAAATTTCCTCTTATGGCAATTACCATATGCCCTTAACGAATTATTGTAAAAATAATCTAATTATTAATTCTCTTCCAAATTATTCTTATGCTCTCAGAAATTTCATCTACTAAATTATAAAATTGTCAATATTAATTATATAATTCGTAATTAATAACTTTTTAGCTTTAATAAAATTCTTTTCAGTATTAAATAATTATTTCAATAATTTATTTATTACATTACAATATTTATTTTCGGTAATTTCAAATTTCGGCAAATATGAATTTCGAGAATTTTAAATTTCAGGAATTTAATATGTAGATAAATTTAATAGCTGTCGTAAATAAATTTCAATTTCGCAGCTGAGATTAATGAAGATTTCATATGGAAATATTTATATTGTGAGTTGTCTTTATTATATTTAATACATTTGTAATGATTAAATTCGTATCAATATCTCATATTTCTCTGAGTACGTGTTATATTGCTTAAAAATAAGTAAAACAAAAATTATAAACAGTTTAAGCCCAGCAATGATAGTGAACAAAATAATTATAATATAGCTATAACAAAAAAAAAAACTAAAACTAAACTAAAACTAAAAAAACGAGAGCTTTGGTCTATAATGAGCGTAACGGTTATAAAGGTACAATTAACAAAAATTATTTTCCAATGTTTCATCGTGTTTTAATGTATTTTTATAATAGTACAGTATAATATTAATTAAATCAATAATGTTAATAAGTATTCTGTCGTAAGCATCATGTGACCGGGTAAAATTACGGACGAGACTAGCTGGTGACCTTTGTAGCGCTATCATTGTTTCCACCCTTCTCTTTTTTTCAGTCCTTTATGCTAAATAATTTGTATTTGTTTGACAAAAGCAAATCGTTTTCGTTTCATTCTATCAATTTCTCAATATTTTTCCTTGAAACCTTCTGGTTGTCACGAACCACGCAGATCATAAAACATTTTATTCAGGGGAAGCCCGCTCCGACTTAAATAACAGCTTAAGGCGAATATCTTTCGGTATAAATTAAATAATTAATTAAGTTATACCTTCAGCTCAACCGTCTCAAAGACACCAGAAACGCGTGGCACAAAATATAAAGATTAATTAATATCCATACATACACTGACTAAATGATAGTGTTTTAAAAACACGACATCTCTGCTAGTCATTTTTCATCGCTTAGAAATTAGCTTAAAGAGTAGAATAAAAAAATCGAGTTATATCACACGATTTAAATCAATCTCGCCATAAATAAATTTAATCTCATCGCTATATAATTTACGAGTTTTTAATCGTAGTTTTAAAATACTAAATAAAGAGAGGAAAATGGATAGAAGGAAAATTTAATACAAAAATGCAATCTTGGCGATCCACCTCTCAGTCTAACAAGTTACTATTAAGTTTAAAAATTGCGTAAGTCATCTGAATTAGGAAATGAATCACTACAAATAAATATTATATATATATATATATTATATATATTAATACACTCAACCATGGATTATTTGCAAGCTGGTCATTTGCGTAGTTCACGGTTCTTCCTCTCCCACAGCGTCCCTCGGGTGTCTATATAAACCTTCGAAGAGCTCGTTCGTTCAAAGAGCCTGAATCCGCGATGGGATTATTTGCAGTCAAGATCCTAGATCTGCAAATAATCCTTGGTTTGAGTGTATTTGAATATATTAAAAATCTGTTAAATAGAAAATATATTATAAGTTAAACATGTAATACCGGCTCGTGCGACTTACTGGGAAACGCATCAAATACACAATTCTATCAAAAATCCACAGAACGCATATGGTGATGTTTAAAATAAATACATAATAAAGATTGGAATGCCATGAAACAATTAAGTTGGCGACCGAGCTTTCGAAGATAACGAAATATTAGAATTAGTTTTGATAATGTTTGTTAACTCATATGATGTTCATAATTACACAATAACATGGTTAGTCGCTTCTTATTTACACACATTCTACCGTATTCACGTAACGCTCTAGAAAAAGAGAACGTAACTAGAATAAGTCACCGGTGCCTTTGAGAATTGATAACTGTTAAAGCTTTTGACGGTAATCAACGTGTGTAAGATACGTAGAGATATTTCATCGACAAGTAGCAGCTTTTGAGCGCTCAGTGCATCAGGACGGCTACTGGAACCAAGTAGAATGTACGCAAATCAATATATCCTGCTTGCAGCGTCTTCTTCCCACTTTCTAAAAATTAGCCTGCGATGAAAGTAGCAAAATATCCTCCTAGGTATCTTACGTCACAGAGTTAAAGGGGAAGAATGCCTGATACCGAGAATCAAAGAATGCGACGGATTCCTGAAACGCCGCGAGACTTTCTTATAAAAGGTTCATCTCTGAAATCGCCGACGAGCGTCTCGTAATAAAAAATTGACGTGGTGCAAATCATCGATGTGATAGATCGCATCGATGAATAGCGTCGCAGCTATTCATCCGCAACGAGCCTCTGCTTTTTTCTTGTATTTTATTTATTTATTTATTTGTTTGGTTGTTTGTTTCCTTTGGCGACGAGAAATCATAGATAAAAAGTGCAGGAGGTGTGGACTAGCACGAAAGCGACATTACGTATCTTTGAAGAGTTCGCACTTGATTTGGCTCGATAAGAAAGAGTAGCAAAACCTTTCTCTAAAATCCCATGGAGAATGCAAAATAGTATATCCTTGTATAGTATTGCATCCCGGATCCTTCGCTGCGACGTCTTGTTCGGTACCCGACATTCTTCGAATAAACATACGTCTCTAGTCCTCGCTAATACGTACGAACGAACACGAACATCGGGAAGGCCAACTTATGGGGATAAAGATAGCGGTTTCTTGTTGTCGAGGAGACTGATGAGCAGCAGTGAGTCTTAAGGACGATCTGTACCTTAAGTTTTTGCTCTCTTGGCAGCTCCTGATTCGTGTGACGCTTGTTGCAACCATTGTTTAGGGTTCTGAGCCGTCAAACAATCATCCGGCACATCCGAAGAACCAGAGACAGAAGGGAAAACCATACTGTCTGGGCCAAGGAACTCCGCGACAGCAATAGACGCAGGAGTATTATGAGCACTCCAAATTGCACTGTCCTGTGCAACCAGTATAATCTGTTGATAAGAAAATACGTTAGTAAGTTACGATAGCAAGTTGCGGTAGCAAGTTACCCCGCTTTCTAAACAAATTTCAGTTTAATAGATCAGGGTTGCCTCAGATCTTGAAATCCTTGAAAAGTCAGGGAAAGAAAAGGGTCAGGGAAATCAGTGAAAAGTCAGTGAATTTTGAAATGGATCAGGAAATTTTTTTCAAAATCGGATCAATGATAGGGTTGTACTAATTCATACATATTACATTTTATTTATGTATTTTATGTTTTGTCAAAGTTTTATCATCAACTTTCAATAAATTGGAAGAAAAAAAACTGCACTTGATTTACACCCCCTGCTGTGTTCTTTTTTGGGTTTACTTTAGAGTTTGCTGTAGGTATGTCGAAAAGTCAGGGATTTTTTAAAAAAGGTCAGGGAAAAGTCAGGGAAATTAAAAATGGAAAGTCTGTGGCAATCCTGGGTTTAATAGATGAATGCTTCTAAATTAAAGAAAATTTCTCACCTCGTAATATGTGAGCGGGCGGCTGGCAGTGTATCTGGGCTTTCTTTGAGAATAAACTGTCTAATTCCTAGAATGTAGTGTTCCAGATAAGACGGCCAGTCGATTTGCTTGACGTCGAACATGAAAGTTTCTCTATCTTGTAGACTGAGCTGTGCACCCAATCTTCTAACATTGTCGTCCTTAAAATTCCACTGTTGCGTGCTAAAATACTCTAAACATGTGGCCGCTTTGTCGAGCTTAGCTTGGACGCGCACCATTATTGGTTTTGAACCCTTAAGTTTGGCGAGGAAGTCCAGGAAGTGAGCGGGCAACATGTGCTGGAAAGTAACGCATATTCGGTTCAAGAGAGGGGAACTTCGACAACGACCTCCCGGATACCAAACCGCGTCATTCACTGGATGTATTCGACTATACTTGAAGGATAAATTCACGAACTCTTTCCAAGTTATAGGATTTTGCTGACCGGTGCAACAATTGTAGACCGTGATGCTGTCGCTGCGATGAGTTGCGGTTCTCCATGCCGCACAAATCATCAAATTGATGACGATGTCGACTGGGACCAAGTCAGCGACTTTGTCTTGATGACACAACATTGTTCTGAAAACATTATTATGTGGTTGAGTAATCATTCAGAAACGTATAGGTGTAAACAAAATAACCCAGGAAAGAAAAAAACAATTGAAAGATTGCTTTAGTGAATCTATTCTACGTACCTAAAGAATCCTTTTCCGGCAGCCGCTATGATTCCTGTAGGTCCATTCCAGTTATCAACCCAACCAGCTACTGGTTCCTTAAGCGATGAAAGGACGATTGAAGGTCTAACAATGGCAACTGGCAAGGTACCACTTTCTCGTAGAAGCATCCTTTCTGCCAAGGCTTTCGTAAAAGTGTAGGTGTTTGGCCTTCCCGCAATGAGCTTTGGTGTCAGTTCCTCGACAAGTTTATCGTCCATCCACTTGGTACAAGAAATTACTTGTTCTGGATCCAAGGGGGCTGGATAAATTTCCTCTTCGACGTCAGTTCGATCGCAGTTACAGTAAGCTGTCGACACGTGAATGAGAGCCTGAAATGTGATTTGTTGTTGATTATTTCAAAGAATTTCATCGTGTTTAAATCGTTTCAAAATTAGAATGTAATCCCACCTCTAAATTGTGCATACGATGGCAAAGTTCAACAAGACGTTTTGTGCCTAGCATGTTAATGGTGACGGACAGTTTTAAGGCCTCGTCGAATTTGACAGTAGCTGCGGAATGGAATACAACTGACACACAGTGAATGAGGAGATCTTGATCCGCTTCTGAAATTCCCAGTTCCGGTTCTGTAACGTCGCCTGCAACTGGTACAATTTTCTGCAGGTCGTGAGGCGAGTCCCGACGAATTTTTGCGAATAACTGTAAATAAGTCAAGATAATCATAAGGTTGCAAGAGTTATGAGGTAGATGGAGTAAAAATTCGAAACAATTGTTATTTTGAAACTTACAGGTGCATTGAGAAGTTCCTGTAACCTTTGCTGAACATTTTGTCCTTTTTTGGGCCTCATAAGAAGGTAAATATTTTTTATTCCTGGACAGGACCTAAGGAGCTTCTCAACGAGGACCTTGCCCATAAACCCGGTACCTCCGGTGATGAAGATCGATCGATCTCGGTAAAAGTCTTTGACGGATGTGTATTCTCCACAAGCCATCGTAGCCATTTCCCTTGGTGATTGATTTTATGTGTGGTTCGTAAGCGTGGAGTAAGTCGAAATATTTAAGCTGAATAGGAACCAGTTGGTGATAAAGGGAAGTAAGCAGAATTTTGCAGAAGTTACAGAAGACGAGGAAAAGTCGCCGCGAGGTGAAATGAAGAAGACGTGGCGCTTCTTTTTTTTTCCTTGGAAGATATTCTCAGAGAAGAAGACAATCGTTATGCGTTTGTAGATCCTTCAGTTTGTCGCCTTTCCTAGTTTTGGCAAGCGGACATGTGGACGCGTATAGACTCATTTCGCACCAATAAGTACTCCTTTCCTGAAACAAAATGAATAATAATTATTTAATAATAATCATTAATAATAATAATCTTTGCAATCATAAATTCTATAATTAGTTTCCTTATATCGCAAAGTTGGCATACATATATAATTAAGGATTTCCTTTCACAATTAGAAACTTATCTGACAATGAGACAAACATTTATGACTCAGAAATCCTCCTTTGATGAGACTTTAAGGATTACTATAACTTTCCCACCTAAAGCTTTCATGGGATTATATGGGAATAGAAATTTTATTCCCGTTATTGTATCTTCGATATGAGCTCCCTGTGCGGAAAATTTAATATAGCTGGACTTAATTTTTTTGCGGTTTCTTTATGCATATTTTTCATCATTATCGTTCCTGATGAGTTATCAAGAGTGAAGAGTAAATAATATTTCCTTATCCAAAATGAAAATAATGAGTATAAACTATAAATTCGCTTGAAAGGCTTGAAAGATATTTTTTTCATATTTTGAAGCTTTCAAGGTAGGGTAAAAAATGAGACAATCTCTAAATGAGAAACACTTGACATTTTCTTTTCATTCAAACTGAAAGCCATTAAAAATGAATCATTTTCATCTAGCAACTCTCTCTCGAAAATTCAGAACGGATTAAACATTTTTAATTGTGCAATAAATTACATACTCGAAGCTTTAAATATTTTTATTATTTTTTTATCTTATTTTTATTAAGTGTAAAATACCGTATAATTGGAAATGTAATTCAGTTATTCCGAATTTAAGATTTAAAAATTTTCATTTAGGTGTAATTAAAATTTTTTACTTTTAAAAGTAAACCAATTAATCTTTCCGACTATAATGAACTTCTTCGAACCTGTTTCTATTTTTAGAGAGAAGATTAACAAGATAAAATGAATAAAACAATGGGGGAAGCTCCAAATATGAATTTAAGGCCTTTTTTAAAGCCTTAGAATGCTTGAATTGTAATTACTGGTATAATCCGTAAGAAGCAGACATCAAGCATAGTTGTCTACTGTTATTCTGGATTCAATAGAACCAGTTAGACATGAATGTTTACCATTTATCATTGTTACTGCTTTCCTACTTTGTATAATATATAGGATATAACTCTTATGTAATGGAATAATTGCACGCAACGAGGACAAAACTAACTATTAATAAACTTGCTGTAAAACAATGGTATGTTCATTCCATCCAAAGAAATTATATGAAAACTGAAATGGCTGAAAGATATTTTAAATTATATTAAGGTTTAAATTTAACACGCCTAACATCTACTTTTTTTAAATTGAATAACAAAATTGAATCTAGAAATAATTTATTTATCTTTTTAATACAGAAAATCACTCTGTAGAGTGGAAAATATTAACGATATAAATGAAACGTATATAGTTGAAAGCATATAAACATTAGAGGTATACATGTCACCCCGTAGTAAAAGCTATCCTTACGTACTTTGAGTACAATTTAATTAAATTCCACATGGACCTAAACTTCAGAGTTTCCATATAACCACATATGCCTACATCACAGTCCAGCACAGAGAAATTTTCAAATATTCTAGTCAAAACTCTGATCGTAAATGACAGGTTTTTTTGGGATTGTCACAAAATGTTTTCAACATTTGAAAAGATTCTATAGTTCAGAAGAGAAATTCATGTAAAGTAAAATCTATGGGAATCCATACATGATTCTGTAACTGCGACTTTTATGATTCCAATCTCTACTCATGGGAAACCATACAACATTTTATGCTGTCCCAGGTGGATTCCTATCACTAAATATGAATTCAGATTGGATAAAAAGTATTCCAGTACATTCGTAGAAAAATACGACAGGTGTAACATCTAGGGTTGCATTCGAGCTACACGAGACGAGAAATATACTAAACGAGACCGAGTCTCGTTAATTTATCACGAATTATCGTCTCGGCTCGTCTCGTTATCAATAGTGCGAGTCTCGGAAAACCTATCGAGAAAGAGAGAAAGAATTACTTACTTTTAAGCACTTTTCAAAATATCATTGTTTATCTTGTAAAAAAATATGTATTATTTAATTATTTATCAAGAGGTTAAAAGCGGAGCCAATAAAATACTAGTTTAGTTAGATAGAAATGAAAATTATTTTATAAATTAAAGCAAAAACTATTTTATTTTATGTTATACATTACTAGTATATTTAAAGAAGAGGTGAAACAAAGGAGAAAATATGACACCAAAATTGGCGCTCATGAATTGTATGTGCAATTTGTTCATAAGTAAAATTACCAATACCTAGATAATATATTCGGCTCTTCTACACTGAGAAAAAAATGATGTTGAATCAAAAGTGCGCACTTTCGCGCACGGTCAAAAGCAGATCTTATTCATTCAAATAGATATACTATAATCCAAATTGATATACTATCGAATTCACTGCATAACTATCAAACCGAAATATATCCTATTGCTTCATTGAATATTCATTTGAATGAATAGTATCTGCTTTTGACTGAGCACGAAAGTGCGTACTTTTGATTCAATAGCATTTTTTTCTCATTGTAATGTGATTTCTTCTTTAACATGATAATCTCTAACTCTTTTATTAACATTTTTATTACTATTATTATATTATTTGAC
Organism: Synergus coniferae; assembly: GCA_032164275.1. Classification (NCBI taxonomy): domain Eukaryota; kingdom Metazoa; phylum Arthropoda; class Insecta; order Hymenoptera; family Cynipidae; genus Synergus; species Synergus coniferae. Next base: position 4,865,082 of record JAUEJJ010000045.1, on the reverse strand, counting down.
ATGATTGATTTATAAACTTGTGAAAACTTTTGAAATGTCAATTAACTTTTCGGGAAGATACAAGCCGATTAAAACAAAAGATTAATCGAGATACACGCGTCGTAAAAAATTTTTGAACCGAGTAAAGTCGACCGAGCATGTGGAGAATTCTCGGCTCGAATGAAAAACTAAGATGTTGCACCTCCCCCCGTAGTTCAAACTCCCGTTGTATTACATTTTGAATTTTTAATATAATTTTTAATGTAAATATGACGTGAAATATCATAAATATGACGTAGCAGTGGATTTTGCGCGGAAGCAATGCGTAATCGGTGTAGGGAAAATATGAGGCGATGGTCGAGAAACGGATCAAACGGATTCTGATTCTAGGTCAGCGTCCCGGCCTCTCGCGGTCACGAAGCCACCGTATCGAGGCATAGACAAGGAAGGGGGAAGGCCGAGGAACCGTCACCGTTATGTTCATGGAAACGGGACGTACGCCGATGATGAGTTCGTGGAGTGTATGTCTCATCCACTCTTTCTTTTCCTCTCTCTCAACCTCACCCTCACCTCACTCCCTCTTTCAAATAATCCTTCTTTATGAGATACCGCGCCTCTTCATTATCCTGCCCCCTTTATCATTACCCGCTACAAATCTTCTCAATAATTCTTATTAAAAAAAAAAAAAAAAAACATCAATGTAACTTTCAGCGATTACCACTGGAAAAATCCAATTTATTTCAGCGAGAAACTCTTTCGGCTTCCACCTACATTTTCTAAGAAAGCACTTTATCTCCCTTCTGGAGATATTTCAGATTAAAAGATCCTAAAGTAATGAAAAACTTTTTAAAATGTTCATCCAAGAAATGAATTCACTTTCGTTTTCACCATTCAGAATTGCAGAATGAAAAATCTTGATTTTATTGATTTAATTTTGTCATTTCTATATGTTTTAAACCAGAAACTGTTCTAAATATTCTTTAGTAGTAAATATAAGGAGGCTTTGCAGTATTAAGCTTATTTCATTTTCTTATCACGTCTTTTTACGACTATTTTTTTCTCTTTTTTTTCCTTTCTCTCTCTCTTTCCTGTTTCTATCTTGTTCCTGTATTCACCTTATTTCGTTTTTCTTTTTATTTGTCTTTCTTTCTCTCCCTTCTATTTTCATGCTTCTCAACCAACCCAAAAAAGATCATTGCTTTCGACCTAATACAGCCCTCGCTTTACAAGACGGGTGCTATTTCACTTCGGTTTTGTCTACAAGAGCCAGTATTAAGGTAGAATAGGACCCTAGAATAATCCGGAGATAACCTCGGCCCAATTCCAACATCACTAATGCAATTCACAAGTTTTGCCGCTTCACAAAAGTAAATACGATAAAAACAATTGGGGGTGTGTCTCCGCAGTTAAATTCATTTTCGAGGATCACTATTATTATTATTATTATTATTATTATTATTATTATTATTATTAAATTCTAACAGCATGGAATTTCGAATTCAGATCTTTATGATGCGAGAAATAAAGCAACTAAAAAAATGCAATTGTGAAATATTTAACTCTAGCAATATGCAATTTAATAATATGCAATT
>JAUEJJ010000045.1:4840087-4852527 GCA_032164275.1 Synergus coniferae | reverse complement strand
CAGCCACGGCCCTTGCCTTGGGCACAACACGACCCGTTTCAAAGACACGTAGGGCCAAGTAAAGGGTGCTTCGAGAGAGTGAGAGAGAGAGACAGAGAGAAAGATCAAGTTGAAAATAGAGAGGGGGGGATGCAAAGGGAAAGGACGCGCCCTAAAATATGTGAACCCACAGGCGACTCTCGGACTCCTCGTTACATCCTGCCAAATGCCTAGAGCGAATAGTCCGCCTGTATGATACAAAAACATCACATTATTTTCTCGCTGCGCACGGACGAAGCACGATGCCTCAGGGCATATTCTATACCTTATTCAGCCCACCTTTCCACCCCCAAGTTTTCCTCCCACTCCTCCACTTCTATATCCGTCCTCGTCAACGTATCCACTAAAACAAGTCAATTTGACCGCGACCATCGACAATCAAACCATGAAGGTGTTAATCGGATTTGGATGATAGTCACCTTACTCTCTAAACTTGAATCAGTGAAATTTCACTGATTACCAGTCAAATTCCACTGATTCTCAATAATTCATTTCTCATGATTTTAACCAATAATAAAGCTACTGGAAATCAGTGAAAAGTCACTGAGTCTCAGTGGAATGTGGATTTTCACTGATTAAAATCGTGAGAATAGAGTCACTGAGAATCAGTGAAATTTGACTGATTCAGTTTTAGAGAGTACTATTGCTACACGGAAAAAAATGTATAGTTGGGCCAACCATATATGTATATGGATAAATAATAAATATGGCACACCCATATTTTATGGTTGCTGCAGCCAAAGTTTAATCAGTGCAACCATTCAATTTGATAGCAACTATCAGCTAGTATATATGGTTGTAGCAACTATAAATATATGGTTGCAGCAATCATAGGGATATGGGTGTTTCATAATATAATAATAACCCACCCATACCTTTTTTTTTCCGTGTATTTCAGCCATTTCAGAATTAAATTATACAAAAATAAAAAATGTGTGGTATAGAGTCAAGTATCCCTTAGGAATTAACGGTCAACCGAAACCGTTTGAAATTAACCTCTCATTTTTGTACAACTTTTACTGAAAATATTCAGAGGATTATGATAATAATTATAATGAGGTATAATGATTAATTAACACGGTTGAAAAAGTTGAGTTACTGATATCACAAAAATGTTGTTATTAGAATGAATAAGAATATCTAGTCGATAATATAATTATAACGCTCTTTAATGAATCGAATTTTAATCCTTTGTTCTCTGATGTGATGTCGAAGCAAGCTTCGACGCTTTACGGCGGATAATTTTCTTGGTTAATTAAGAGCTTGGTGCTGATTACGATGCGCCATATTAGTTTTTTCCTTTAATTTTTTTAACATTATTATAATTATATATTTTTACAAAGTGAGGGCCCTTAAAAAAGATATAAAATAAACTAGAAAGGCGACAGAAAACGTCGGCGTAAAGCAAAAACTCATGAGAGTGAAAGAGAAACAGATATGTCTATCTCTGTCTCTCTCATGAGTTTCTGTTTTACGCCGACGTTTTCTACCGACATGGGATTGCACCATTATACATTACCAATCCCAGTCTGTTACATGGAATAAATTCCTTATATTCATTCCACCTGTAACAGAGACATCATGTAACATCACCGGAAACTGACCGCGGTGCAATGATGATCATTTCCGCCAATGGCTGACAAATATATCCTTATTTGATTGTATTTTCTTCTTGTTTGCGATTCTCTCACGTTTCACGGCAGCTATAAAACAAAAAATGAGCACCATTACGAAGGGCGAATTGAGCGGTTTCTTAAAGAAGTTTGAGTTGCCCTCGAAGCTTCCCGAAGCTTGAAATACTTAATAAGCATTATTGGTGGTGAGCCCTGTGCACGTATAAGGTGGGAGTTTGGGCCCGAAGCGCGTCCCACGGCCATCTATGGGAGCCGACAAGCCTTTCTCGTTTCGCTTATGTAAGTCCCAGATAGGATGAGGGAGTGAGGGTAGAAGGGATAAGGCCCCGGGGCCGTCTGGTTGTTCTCAAAATGATTCACAGCCTCCGGTAATGCGTGGGTGATCGCTCGCTCGACCATCTTTTCTTGCCCTGCCATCAAAAAGGTTAAACATACACCCACCAGAGGTCATATAACCGCGAGCGGATAGAAATCGCGAGAACGACGCAGAAAGGACGATAGGGAAATTGTTTCTGATTCAAGGAAGGAAGAGAGAGATGGTTAGAGACTTGATGCATACTTGTGCATTTGCACATACAAGAATATTTATCCCGCGAGCGCAGACGCGATTTACCTGACGGTGATCGATACGCGTTTTTAACCGAGGTCAAATAAAAGGATATAATATTCTGTAGCTTTATCCTTATACATATGAGTAAAGCAGAGTGATGTTTGAAATATGATTCAATTTTCAGAACACACTTTTTTTTTTAACAGATTTTGTTTTATTCAACTTGCTTTATTCTTATAAATAAAAATCGAAAACACCCATGCATGCTTGTCCGCCATCGCTTTGTCGCAACTAAAGAGATATTGACCCTATACATTCATATTTCATACAACAAAACTATTGTATGCAATATGCGAATGATTGTTGATGTTAGAGCTAAGAAGATCAAGCAGAAGATCGTTCAATCGTTCGATATGCTAGCAATGAAAAGCAAAAGCATGCAGTCGTGACCTCGGTAACTCTTTCCGCACAATTATCAATGTGATTATATCCCGGGGGTACTTCTCACTTATATACAGAGATGCTGCAAAATTCCACAGAGATACTTCCAGATTATGCACGTGTTGAAAACCCATTACGGAAACAATCTGATATCAAATAACGATTTAATTATCGATTACGCGCATGATTTTGAAGTACAAGAATATTCTTTGTTTGCTGCAATAACTTTCATAAACATCGATAGATTTTTTCTTTAAGCTATAATTTTCATATATATTGTTAGAAGAATCTGATGATGTGTGAAAATGTATACATTTTTCAGTTTTAATTTGCAAGTCATTAATAATTAAGTTGAGTCGATTTTATATAATCTGCAGGAAGTTTGAACTTATAGTTATGTTATCGCAATGTTTCCTTTTGCAAAATTGATAGAAGCTTCTTTTTTTCTTTCGTAATTATATCAGAATTATATCAAAAGGTTTTCGATCAATTTCATTGATAATTTTTTATTGGTAAAAAGAATGAGAACATTCATTAAAAACTGTGTGTGTGATTATTTAGTCATTATTTCCTTATTATGCATGCTGAAAATAGCAGCATAAATTTAGTTCATTTTCGAATTCCCCAAACGTAAAATGGAGCACATCATACAATTCAAATAGCGAACTTTATATGTTTTTGATCAGTCCAGTGCATGCATTTCGCCTCGGGCTATGGCTGCAGTATACATTAACATTGAAGTCTGACGTATGCTCTCACAATCTCATGTACGCATATACGTACATATAAGGCAATGAAGTATGATTTACGTTTTGTAGAATTCAATAATTATTTTTTTATATTCAATAGTATCACACATTCTCGTATTGCTTGAAATGTAGGAATAGAAATAGAGTAATTTCAGGATCGAGAAAGTCATTATGGTAAAGAGTGTCGATCGAGATCGATTGATTGCGGTTGGAGTCTAGCCCCCAACACCCGAAGGCTCAGTTACATTCTGATTGTCTGAAGGGTCTGGGAAACTTTTGTTAAATCTTAGAAATCTCTGTATATGAAATGAAATATGCGAGAGGAAAAAGAGTAAAAGTATAATAGCAGGTGTAAAATTATAATAGCGAATAAAATAATATTTAAAAATTAGATATATACGTTACGTCTACATTTATCTGGTCCTAAATTTTTATAAAAATAAAAAAAAAAATTTTTTTATAAATGTAAATATTTAGGACCAGATAAACGGACGCGCATGAGTATTCCCCAAATTTCACTTGACGTAATTTTCATTTAACCGAAAATTTAGTTGGCATAAATTTTATTTATTCGAATTTTTAATTGATAATATAAGTTGTATTTGCCCTAATTTACATTCACGATATTATTTATATATGTAACCTAATTTTCACTTAATCTAATTTCTATTTTTTCGAAATCAATCGATTTCGATCGAGCACCGAGAAATTCGGTGTTGAATTTCCAAAAGTCAAATGTCAGGATCGTGTCGTTCAAATGCATCACTAATGTACTTATGGGTCAACATTTCCTTTCATTTTGTGCAAATTTGAATGTTTATAGACCGTTCAAAATATAGCTATAATAAATTGCTCAAGGTTTTTATCATTTGGAAACTGAATTTCAACATCTATCTATAATCATCCTTAATCCCTTCACTTCGTATTTTTTTATATACACTAGGATATCCTCAATAGTTTTTTTTTTAATTTTAGTTGTTCTTCTCTTTCTTGTTTTGAAAATTAGTGGTTTTTAGTGCCCACTATCTTGCCCCCTCCTTTCTTGTGAATAAGGCAGACAATCCTTCAGGCATTCCTCTTCGACACCCGAAGGGTACTCCACTTCATTAATATTTCATTTTGTTGCTTATCGTTAGAGCCGCGGAGGTGCGCCAAGGGGCATCGTTACGTCGGTCCGCCGCCAAGGCGCTTGGGGCATCATGTGCATTGTCTCGCTTTTGCCCCTGGGCACTTTTGCCCTCTTTCCCACTCCATCGTTCTTCAGAACTTCGCTACCCCTGAACACATACCTTGTTTTTTGCGGTCGTGTACAGACCGTGCATAGTGTCTTATATCAATTTAATTATTCTTATAAACCATTCCAAAATTCAGAATGAAAATGTAAAGATATATATATTATATATATATATATAAAGATGTAAAGATATATATGATACTATATTATACAAAATTTGCAATCACATTTAACAACGGCTACAAAACAAACTTTTTAATTAACTTTAAGAAATATCAATTGATTCAAGGGATTTTACGGAATTTCAGTTAATTTTCAGGAATTTTAAGGGATTTAATAAGATTTCATGGGATTTTGAGGAAATTTAAGTAAGTTTAAGGAATGTCAATTGATTTTAGGATTTTGTGAAATATATAAAGGAATTTCGCCAGATTTTGAAGGATGTTTAACTGTGTTTAGCGGATTTTAAGGAATTTTATGAAACTTATGGAGATTTTATCATTTTTGTTTATTTGCATTAATTTTATCATTTTTTTGTTAATTTGCATGAAACTTATAATAATCATATAATTTAATTAAAACTCAAAGAAAAGAAAATTAACGTTTGAGACCAGAAGAACGATAATTTTACCGTGCGACACTGTACAAGTGTACATGTATACAAGTGTACACTGTACAACTGTACACCAACACCAAGTGCCTCGGGGGTTTCCCCTCGACCCACGTCCTTCTGCCCCCGCACCTCGCGCACCGCTTCACCCGAAAGGCGTTCTCCTTCGTTGCATGATTCCACACGTAGCCTGAGGGTACCAAGTCTGTCTGCATTGCTCAAGGCAAAAGCCGGTGCTCTCCTCTTTCCCCTTTTCCCTTTCCACCTTTTTTTCCATCTCTTACTATTTTGCTGCTTTTCTTTCTTCGTTCCTCCTTTTTAAACCACTGCCTTCAGCCTACCTCTTGGATAAGAAGATGGTGTACGAAAGGAGGTCTCTGATGTCCGATCATGAATGTACTCGTAAACCCTCTTTTTGAAATCTTTTACATTGGAGAGGGGAGGTCTCACCTGCAGGTATTATTGCTTTAATTCTTTAACAAAAAAATGATATAGCCAGATGATAGGGATACAGTCAAACCTATGAGTAGTGCCTCTACGAGTAGTGCCACTCGTCTACTTTGACATTGACGATCGAGCTCGCTCGAGCGCTACCCTCACTCCACCTCACTCTGAGCCCTGGCGAGCGAGGCTGGGATGGTGGGGGTCTACGATTTCTCTGAATCATATTCCCCTATTCCCCCAAAAGCGGCACTACTCGTAGGTTGGTTGGACTGTACTTAAAGAGTGAGGATGGCGTCCCATGAATCCGGAATGTATTGCGTTTTTGCGAAAAACCATTAGAGTGAGAGAGACAGTAGTATTAGTGCATCTCTCTCACTCTCATCTCATGGTTTTGAGCAAAAACGCAACGTATTCCGGATCGATGGGACGCCACCCTCAGATGAATTAGTGGAAAAGAGATGTATTTTACAAGTTTACCTCGCTCCCACCCGTCAAACTTCAATAAGAAATATTTGACAAAATCGATATGTGATATGGGTTTCTAAATTCTTGCCTTGTTTGCAGGCTTTTCACTATACATACAAGTACAGATATCACATCTTCTTGGCCAAAGAAGATATTTCGAGGATTTTTTGGCTGCTGATATTTGGAAAATAATTTGGAAGCGTATTCAGTTTGATAAACGAGAGTAATTTATTGTTCGAAGAAAAAATACTCTTTATAACGATAAGAGACTATTGAAAGAATTAAGTACAGGCACAACTTTCCCACGCACTAGTTTCATACAGCTGGTTTCACTAACAATAAGTGTCGTTGTTTGAAAGACAATTTTCCGTGTCCCGTTTGTCACGCGCCAACTTTACAGGATGTTTTTCTGTCAGTTTAACGAAACTCTGTCAATTTAAAGACTCAATGAACAAATAAAATGATAACGTTTCATTATTCTGCCTGGTCTTCCCCGATCCTGTGTTTATATAAACGATAAGTATTTCCTGGTAGCAGCTGGTAGCCTGACTCAATGCTCTCAGATCGAGCTAGAAATTTACCCCCTCCACATCTGCTCGATCTGAGAGCACTGGTCTGACTGTAATTAAAACTTCCACTGGAGATAACGAAAAATTCCCATCAAAATACATTTTTTTATATATTAGTATTTACAAGTGTTTAAATAGAAACATTTGGCCGTCTTTATTATTCTACCTTTTGAGACTTTTCATTTAAAAAATGATGATAAGAATGTAAAATATTATAATATCGAAAAAAATTCTATATTCAAATATTTCTATATTCGATGCAAATCTATACTCAGTGCTAATTATTATGATTGGTATTATTTAAAATTGACATTAATTGTGTAATATTATTTGAATATTTATTTACAATAGGAAACAAAATATTTCTCCTTTTTTTGGGCATTTAGGCGACAAGAACACAACACTTTTCATTGTCAGCACAATCGGTAGCTGCATCCCTTCGAAGTGCCAGGCCACAAAAGTCAGTTCTGCATATGCCACCAAATTGTCTGCATTTCGTTGCGAATTCCGATTTAACTGAAAGAAAAAAAAACACATTTTTATAGATTCCTTCGTAATATACGCTTTCATTGATGATAATAACAATTATTACATTAACATTCATTCAAAAATTGAATAACAATAATTATAACGAAAAATTTTACTTACCTACGGAACAACATGTATCTCCTGGATTTTTGCAAACTGCATTCGAAACCACCGAACATTTATCACTGCTAGACAGGCAGTTTTCTGGCACACAGTCCTCAGCAGAAACTGTCGTTCCTATTTTTTTAAAGTGAATAATAAAATTAAGTATTACAAGTTTTTATAATTTTCGTTTCCCAGCGGAGCTAGTGAGAATTTTTTCATAACACGAAAAAAAAATATTGCCGTTGTCTCATATTGACAATATAATAATGGTAAATAATAGTAGACAGAAAAACTCACATCCTTTACTTGGTTAAATTCTCGCTATTCAACAAATATAACAGAACATCGTTAATTTAAAATAGAATTTTTTTTTTAACTTTATAAATGAATAACATTTGTTTGCAGGAAATTGATCAAAAAATAAGTAATCATCCCGTTTAAAGAATATTTTCACTAATTTTAGCGGATTTTAAAAATATTTTATGGAATTTGAATTATTTTAAAGCTTTTCGGGGAATTTTATTTGAAGGATTTCCAAATATTTTTATGATTTGTAAAAGATTTTGTATATAATTTAAAAGGTGTCATTGTTTTCCAGACATTATGTTACACGAGGAAAAATATTGTGACAATTGATAATTTATCATTTCATTGAAGTATGTAAAAATAAACCAAGGTTTATATAAAATAATGAAGAAGAGAAAATTTAAATTGCGTAAAATAAATTCTCGCCCCGTAAATATTAATTTAGGGGCTTAAATCCAATGAATATTGAAGTTACTTGGAATTGTAAGAATAAAATGTATGTTCTTTATGAATCTTCTTCTTCTCTGTTATTAATTGCTGCTATATTAATTACATATATCGATTTTCAAGAAGTGCGACAAGTTTATAATTACCTGAATAAATAAGGTAGACACAAAGTAAGTAGAAGAGACCGAAGTCAGCTGATAACACCGCAACTCTCATTGTTAGGTACTTGACACTCGAAGCTTCAATGGTACTCTTTTTCCGTTCGCTACGCATTTATAATGCGCGCTTCCAGCATGCTTTTAAACGTGTAATAAAATTCTCAAATGCTATAAACGTCCGCGCGCGCGACACATACATATTATGTTTGTCGTATCATACATTTCATTATCAGGTAGTCGAAGATTACGCCTAGCTTTATTTACAATTGTATTTTCGCTTTTTATTTATTGAGAAATACTTACCTACCCGTATTATACACTTGAAATGAAACTATTTGTCTTTCTTTATCTCTGCACTACTTTCCAACTCGATTTTTGTGTGTACGGTACCTCGACTTTCAAATCTATTATCACAAATAAATAAAGAAAAGTTAAGTTACATTTACAAATCAAAACAAAAACTTTGTAAACTAACGAATTGTTCAAATTAAAAAGTCTACACATCATCAGAAAAAGATTTTTTTCAAATCGATTTTTGTGAAGTTTAAAAATAATATAGTTCTTTTAATAATTATAAATAATTTTTTCAATATACAAAAAATTTTATATCATTTTAAGGGCATGTACTACATAACGATCCCTATACCTTATGGACATTTTTTTCTCTGTAACGTTACATCTACATATTTATTGACATATCAAATTGAAAATTTCAATAATTTTATTGAAGTTAAAGTAGTACGGTACATTTACTTATCTGGTCCTAAATTTTTATAAAAATAAAACAAATTTTTTTGAAAATTTTTTTTATAAATGTAAATATTAAATAAAATTTTTTTTAATATTTAGGACCAGACAAACGTACCTTAATGCTTTAGCTTTAATTATTGAAATTTTCAATTTGATATCTCAATAAATGTAGACGTAACCAGAAAATATTAGGGTTTTTTACTTTTTTCATTGCTTTTATTTTTTTAACAGTTTTTCCACAATGAATTTTTAGTACATAGTAGAATTCTTGAATCCAACCAGGTACAGGTGCCACCTAACGCGAAGATATTTCACTACTTTCTCATTTGTAAAGTTCTTTTATCCAATGAGCAAAAACTATTTGAATTCGAAATGAAGATTAAAAACATAATTTAGAGTTTTTATAACTGATTCATTTAGTTTGCAAAATTCGAAACTATTTTTACATTCTCATCAGAGAAGGTATTAGCGAAAAACATGTTTTTAAGAATGTGTCTGGCTGTGTGTCTGTAGATTTTTAATTTGTTAGTAGCAGTTTGTAGGATAACTTTCGAAAAAATTGACCAATTGGATGGACCTTCGGTATATTCTTTTAGTGTCCTAAAATGAAGGACAAGTCATATCCCCCCCCCCCCTCTATAAATAACGTTAGCCCGCCATTTATAGGAATTTTAAGAGGTAACGAATTTTAAAGTAATCTCGAAGATTTTCTAAAAGATTTCATAGGGTTTCATGAGTTTCAAGGGATTAAAAATGCTGTCGTGGAATTTTGAGGAGTTTTAAAGGATTTCAAAAGTTTTCTAGGAATTTTAAGGGATTCGAAGATTTTTGTGAAACTTAAAAAGATTTAGAGCATTTTAAACAATTTCAAATAAAAAATTTTAAAATGTTTTAAGGGAGTTCAAATGTATAGGTACAAAATAATTGAGAATTTTTAATTTTTTAAATATAAAAACTAGTAATTTTTTCCCTAATTTTAGGAGTCTCCACAAGTTTCATAAAATTCCTTGTAATCTTTCTTTTTTCTGTTTTTTGTGTTTTTTTTTATATTGAATTTTTTTTTAGCATCCTATTTCTACAAGTTTTCTTTAAAGTCTTACCAATATCTAAACTAACAATATATAAATCCAAAAGGTATACTGTTAAGCGACATTGTATCAAAGCACATCTGGAAACTAAAATTATGCGAAATAGCTTTGCAGAGCACGAAATAACTGTAATTTCCTTGACATACATCACATAATGACACTTCTTTCTCTTTATGCAACTCAATTTTTTTTTAATTTTATGTAAAAACAAACTAAAATATGATATTAAAATTTTGTAAAGAAGTAGCATGGAAAAGAAGTTAATTTATACATTTGCAAATTTAACTGAACTTTAGTTTCTCTAAATTTTTAATTATTCTTTACTTAAAAGATTTCAAGCATACAATTTAAAAATTTTTGTAAATTTTTTAATTCTTTAATAAATTTTTAAAATAAATAAAGCAAGTTGAATCTCAGAAAAACTTCAATAAGAACCGTTTCGGATAAAATGTTTCCACATGAATATCTTTTAAGTAATATCTGGTAATATGAAAATGAAAGTAAAATGTGTAATCTGTTGATCACTCGTGAGAAGAAAAATTCTCAAAAATTTCCAAAGGAGACCTGATGATAAGTGAAAGTAACGGTTTGACTCCAACTGAAGTAATCTAGAAAGATCCAAAGATCTATCACTTTCATCTAGCACGTAAGAAGTAATAAAATAATCTTTTTTAACATTTTAACAGGTTACTGGTTTCTGTCATTTCCAAAAATTTCAGCGAGATATTTAATTTGAAAAGTTCTTTACAAATATACTTATCTTATATTATTGAATTCTTCATTCTAAAGAAGATTTTAAAAAACTTGTATTATATTCATCTTGAAAAAAAATAAAAGAAAAAATTGTCCAATGAATTAAATATAATCTATAAAGCTACACTTCACGTGACGTCACGTAATTTATATGTTAGGTATTATATGTATTATTGTATTTACATATTTTTATTTATTATGTATACTTTTATTAGTCAATTATCTCGTCAATTATATCTCAACTGTACGCATTCATTCTATTTACAATGTAAATTATCGTCAACTGACAGACTTCGAAATTCAAATTATTATCAAAATTCAAAAATCAAATAATATTATATAATCGTGACAAAAACAAAAGGAGCAAAAGCATGAAAATTTAGAGGTTAGAAAGTTAGCGGTCAGCCGCAAAATCCAGTGATATGACTCTGATATGACTACATAATGAAACATTTAAGATACAGGAAAATATCAACGAGGATATAGTATCTATCAAATTAAAATTAAAATTAGAATACTTGTTTGGCTTTGGGTAATTTCCACGTGAATTCGGCACTGAACTTTGTCCCTCTCTTGCTCTTGCCGTCTTTCACTCGCTGACTGTCGCTGACACGCTTACACGCTTTATCTCTCTTGATCTTGTGCATTCGTCATATATTTTTTCTTTGTTGCACTCCCTCTAGCTAGCTGTTATTCTTGCTAGCAAGTGAACGGTGAACGTATGTTAGTATCAGTTAGCTCAGTTAGTATGTACAGTCATACAGGTCCGTACGGTCCGTACTGTCGTACCTCAAATCAACTCAAATCCTCCTCGGTGTTAGTTTGAGATCGTTGGATCTATCTCATCTCATCTCATGTCAATATTGGCAATCAGCCCGTTGCGTTGCAGTCAGTTAAGTCAAGTTAAGTTCAGTTAAGTATCAGCATTTGTTGGCATTTGTCCCAACCCCAACTTGTCATTTCTCCTTCAAACACCTCGCGAGCATTAACCTCTTGTTGTGATTGAAGTTCAGTAATCCTAAGTTTTTTGCACTGGTAAAAGGTGTGAACTATAAACGTGAACTAAAAGCGTGCAATGGCATCGTCTGCGGTCGCAAATTTTTTCCAGGATAAAAATGTATTTATCACTGGCGGTACTGGCTTCCTGGGTGTTTGTCTGATTGAAAAATTACTGCGATGTTGTTCAGGTCTGAAAAATATCTACGTTTTGATTCGCCCAAAAAAAGGAAAGGAAATTCAGGAAAGACTCGAGGAGTTGATGAAAAATTCAGTAAGTGTAATTAAATATTTTTTTGAGGTATTGAAAAATAGCGCTTTTTGTCTTTGACTTTTACCTTGAAACAAATAACCATTATAGATTCTATAGTAACCTTAATTTACTGTAGAAGATATGAAATCCAAAAAATGATTTTTCTTTTATTTATATAGGTTATGTATTAACGAAATTTTTAAATTTTGGATTGAAGTAACGTTTTTGTATAATTTTCAAAAATTGCTTAGTATGTACATATTTAAAAAAAATCATTAAGGTAATATTACACATATATTAGGATTAAGACTGATTAAAAAA
>JAUEJJ010000045.1:4817209-4836826 GCA_032164275.1 Synergus coniferae | reverse complement strand
ACTCTACGCATAAATATAATCTTCAATTTATTTTAGATTGATGGTGGCTCACTTGGCTCTGCAGGCAGCGCTATTGGGTCTCGTTTGGTGGTTTACAAAAACTATTTTGGCTTCGACTTGGACCCAAACTGGCATGATAGTTCCACTCGTGTATGTTCTCTTTAATCAGCTATAATTTTTCTATAAATTATTATTTTCCATAATCATTTATTCAATATTGAATATTTACGGAAAGTATACAATTTCCATAAAAATTAAAGAATCCATGTTTTTAGTTTTGTTTTTCTGTGGTAAAGAAATTACAATAAATATTTAATAGTTCAGGGCAAGGAAATTGAGGTTAGAGAGCTTGCATTTAAACCTTTTAATTTAAGTCAAAAGAAACCATAAGATTAAATCAAAGAACGAGTATCATTACCAAAATGTAATTGTCATTATTGTGTTTAAAAAGAAAGAAGTTACAAAGGTAATGGTAAAGGATTGTCATAGAGTAGTGTAAAGAAATTTCATATGTTGATAAAAAAAGGGCCTTTTCAAAGTTCATTTGCATTTTGTAATTAAATAAGCTTTTCCAAATCACAAATATTCCGTTTTAATATATTTTTTAAGTTCTATAGAGAAGCAATTTATATTAAAATTAGTATATAAGAAGAAAAAATTTAAAAATTTTTTAAATTCAAAAATGTTTATTTTTAAAACCCCATTTTTCATCAATAGTCGAAATATTTATACGTAAAAAGTCGAGTTATAAGCGTTGAATATTTTTTTGTTTAATATCTATTTTTACCATTATTATTTATGTATGTAATAGGATGCTGTATTAATACAAATAATAATAAAATGGTTTATACTTTTGAGAAGAAAATTTCTCATTTTTTCTTAAATAACTACATGACCGAAATTTATTTAATGTCTAATAAACTTGTCATCTATACGTTTTATTTTTTTTTTCCCTCATAAAACCATTGGTGGTCCCTTGAAAAAACTTTCAGGATTCGTAAATCACATTTATGAGTTGTTTTCCTGTAAATTCCATCCTGAGACCAATGGTGGTTAAGGAGAAAAAAATAAAATGTAACAATTTTGAAAGTGCCCCGAAAAATTATTAGAAAAAATGAAAATATTAGTCAGTACTGGTTTTGCATATTGAAAAAAGCAAATATTATATTTATAGAATTTATAGAATAAAGTGTTTAGCAGTTTAGGAAATCCATTAATTATTATTTATAAAAGATGTATTTAGAAATATTTTTTCATTTCTATTCTTTCTAAATCAATATCCATTTTTCAATAGATATTTAAATTAGAAATTATGCTTTCAATTCCTTGGGGCTTGAGTTATGTAATTAACGTAAAAGTCGGACTCTATCATCCAAAATGACATCGAATATCTATTGGTCCTAACTTGTAGAGGTAAGTAAGATTAGTACCTACATAATCAAAATGTGGTGGTACATAAAGCGTTCTCCGATCGGAGAATGTTGGTCAGTCGACTCAGACTCCTTCTGAGAGAACTAGAGAACGTCGTTGAAGTCACTTCGGCCTTCTTTTGTCTTCAAACTTTTTGATTCAATAATTTCTGCGTAATAATTAGTTCTGTGAGTGTCTAGTGAATATTTCTGTGTCACGTTATAATTCTCTTCTGGTATTTTAATTAATTAAGTAACAATTTTATAATTTAATTTAAGTATCAAATTAAAAATTAATTTAAATTAAATTAAAAATTAACTAAATTAAAAATATCGAATTAAAATTGATTTTGTTCGATTAAAAACAAAAGAACAGATATTGGGGCTAAATTAATTTTGTATTTTAATATTTTCTTTAATTCTTTCCTAATTAATCAAACAGATTAATTACGTACATTGAAACATCAATAATTCAATTGTTAATATTAATAATAATTAATTAAAAGTAAACGTGCTAAAACATATTAGAACTTCAAAAATGAATTAATGACTTGTTTGAGATTTAAAAAAAAGCAGTTTCTAAATTTTTTATTATCATTGGTCTCCAAGGACTTGTTTAGCTTTTGTGTATCAGAATGCACTTTCGCGTGCAACGCACGATTCAAGTTTGTAATTCTCAGAACACAGTTTACAAATTTTTACGAGTAAGGAAAATTAATTTATTCCCATGCTATATATAAATGTCGTCTGCACGAACAAGGATAAATTTCTTTAAAACATATGAACAAATGTGTGATCATACCTTCTCTGAAAAGAGAAAAAACATAAATAATTAGGTAGACGGCTTTTCGGACATTGATGAGAATGAAATAAAAGCTTCTACGAATATCGTATTTATTTTCGAATTTTCTAAACAACAATAGGTTTTGAAAACTTATTTTACACAATTAAAACAAATTATACAATTAAAACAAATTACAAAATTTATTTTACACAATTTCTAAATCTAAAATTTCACTAAATATCCTCGGTATGATTAATTACCCGTGTCGTAATTTCATTTTAAAAATAAAAAATTGAAATTTAGATGAAAGAATTCATTAACGATTTTCAAGCATATATGTACTGTGACGGTAATTTTCTTACATTAGGATGTGAACTTAGGAAAAGTCATTACGCGGCTCATTAACTTAACGCGAATATGGATCTAAATTTTTACGCACTCATAATATTGCTGAGCAGTTTAATAGTTTATTTTTATTGCTTACAAATTGGGTCAAATATCCATTGAGAATTATAAGTATTATTATTAGTGTTATTATTATTATTTTTATTATTACTATTATTATTCATATAGAATAATATGTTGTTAATTCCTAAAATACATATAATAATATTATACATATTTCTAATATCAGTCTACACTGAATACGTCAAATATTATAATTAAAAAGTAATTTACGCCGTTTATGATAGATATGTTTTGAGACTTCGTTAGCGATAAAATACCTTAATAAAAAAGTTTTCAACCGTTGGACTAATAATTAGGGATTCAATGTAAAAAGTTACATTAGTGCAAGAAATATTTGTTAAACTGTTTTTTTTTTCTCCTAATAAATCAAGTTATCGAGAAAATATGCACAGATTTCAAGTAAGATTTTGAATTAATCAATTAATTATTTAAAAAATAGTGAGAAAATTACAAAAATAATCAGAACATACTGCACACACGATTAAAGCAATGCAAACTTGCGTGCAGGATATTAAAACGTCTTTTCATTTTCAAGGATCTTCACGTATACAGGACTTTAATGCCAACTTGTTTGGAATGTCGGAACATTCACCGTAGATTTCCGTAACATCATGTTATTAAAATGTTAATGTTATTATTATCAATTGTAAAAATGATTTATGACGATTATTACTTTTTCACTTTGCAGTATACAAGTATTTCAAATTCTATTACATACCTATTAAAATATTTACATATTAATTGTTTTATTCACTAATTTTATACATTAAATTGTAGAATAATTGAAATTTATTTTAAAATATGATTATATATAATTATGAAATAAGAATAATGGAATAATGTTATTCCATTAATCAAAATTAACATGAAATATTTCATGTTAATTTTGCACTGGATTATATCCTCGAGGATCATTAGAATAAATTTTTATTATGTGAGCCTGTTTCATAATAAATTGGGCATTATGCTGTTATTGTTACGTAACTGACTTTCAGTTTTTCGGTGATTTGGAAAATCAATATATTCGCTCTCTAACATCTATTTTAAAGTCACGTACGCCAATCGGTCTCAACACTTTCGACTTTTAGGATGCTTTAAAATCCTTTTGAGAAATTCACTTATGACAATATTTGCTTGTAAAACCTGACGTGTCATTATTAAGTAGATAGACTTTCTCTTAAAATTTGTTAACTATTGATTTCGTTTTCTAAATAGTGCCTTTCATTTAATAAAGGGACATGTATTTAACGAGGATTAAAAACAATCTTTTACGCGAACTGTGCTCTCTAAATTTGAATCAGTGAAATTTCACTGATTACCCGTCAAATTCCACTGATTCTCAGTGACTCATTTCACACGATTTGAACCAGTGATAAATCTACTAGAAATCAGTGAAAAGTCACTGATTCTCAGTGAATTTTCACTGATTAAAATCGTGAGAATAGAGTCACTGAGAATCAATGAAATTTGACTGATTCAGTTTTAAAAAGAGCGATTCGCGCGCTCTGTGCGCAATTTATTTCTCGTTTATACATCATTATTTTTTACTTAGTTACTCAGTATCTTCAAAAGCGTAATAACTTTATAATTTAAGCAATTTATAACTTAAGCAATCCACTTATTGTTATCTTTGACGTTAATTGTGCATCCGCAATTTGAAGATTTACGCAGATTAAGCCATACTGATTTATCGTTAATTTCTTCAATTTCCGAAATGGTATACGTGACTCGGTAAAATTCCGTTTATCTCGAATCTGCATCTGATTGTGCCATAGATAAATCTTTCTGATAACAAAAGAGTCAAAGAAAATTTATTTGAGCCAGAGAAATATTTATTGAATTCAAGAAGTCTTGGATGAAAGGATATCCTTTTATTGACCTCATATCAAACAAGAGTTATAGAATTTTTTTGTGAGTCATAATTGTGACCCTGAGGTTTCATAACTTGTTTTTTATTATATTTTTTTTTCTTCTTTATTATACATTTTTTTCTTCTTTATTATATTTTTTTTCTCTTTATATTTCTCCTTCATATTTTCAACATCGTTATTCTCTTTGCAGCAAATTATTCAGGCATGGATCCAGCCGTGCCAACCATACCGGAATGGTTCCGTTGCAGAAATGTCTTAGTAACAGGTGCCACAGGATTTATGGGAAAAGTTTTGGTTTCTAAGTTACTACTTACTTGTTCTGATATTGGAAATATTTTTATTGTGGTTCGAGAGAAAAAGGGCGTTGACCCACAAAATAGGCTAAAACAACTATTTCAGGTGAGAGAAAAATTTTATTATAAGGGAAAGATGTTTTTAAAATAATATTTCATCCTAATTTATTAAAAAAAAAAAAAAAAAAAATGAAATTTTGTTAACTGGTTTTGGCGACAAGCTATTCTTTAGTTTAAAAATAGATTTACATATTATAATTCATTCTATCAATAGAATTAAATCCCGACTGAGATTTATTTCAGATTTATTTATTTGACTGAGATTTATTTCAATGCACGATTGTATGATTCGTTTTTTTTTTTGATGATTGTTGATTCGTTTTTCACTTGAGTTCAACTTTTACTTTGAGTTGAATTTTATTTAAGACATTGGATAATCTCAATGTGTCTTTCCCCACTGACCCATATTACGTTATACATGATTCCCTGAATTACTTGAGAACCAATGATACTTCTATCAAATCAACTCTATAATCCTGATTGTTGCGGTTTTCCCCACATCCGTATTATTCACAAAAACCGGTAATATTTGATTTTATTTTATGCTAACCAATGTTGATGCATCAGCCATAGTGCATTTATAAATAATTATCTTTGTATTGAAGAATAATTTATTCTTGCAGTGAAAATATGGACATGCTTTTAAAATTCATAGTTTCTAGCTACTTTTGAATAATTTTAAAAAAGAGGTACTAATTTGTAGACTTGCAATTTTTCGGAGATGTTCATTTATCTCTGTTCTAACAACATAATAATTGTATGACACAATTACCCAATTCAGTGAATTTATTTATATATTTAATTCAATCAATACCATTTTTTGCTATAAACGTATATAAATAAAAAATAAACGTATACAATATATTAAATATTTGCTATAACGTATAAAATATATATATTATTTCGTCAAAACCGTAATTTTCATTCAGAATGTCTTGCAATTTCGAAAGGTTTTTTCTACAAGTATTAACTTTTTAGAATCATTAAAGTTTGACATTTTTAAACATTAAAAAATTTTTTTTTATTTATTTTTTTTTTTAAAGAATATTTATGTTAGCAAGGAAAGATTTCCTGAACAGTGTTACAAGGTACTACTGGTTTTTACATGCACTTGTGTAACACGTTTCGTTTACGCAGAAATTCAAGGTTGATTGCACCTAAAGTTAAAAGTTTAAGCAGTTCCTGTCTCTGAGAAGCGAATTTAATGGTAGACTGTCAAAACATCGAAAATAATACGCATTTATTTCAAATTTTAAGTATAATAAAATGCTTTATAGTTTTACTTTATATGTTGTTTGCAATTTTTGTTTATTTATTTTGTTTTACTTATATTGCAATTGCAATTTTGTTTATTTATTTTTATCATCTATTTTATTTCCATTTTCTCATGACTGGTTTCTTCAATTTTTAGATTGAAAGTAGATAAATTATTCTGATTTGAAAAAAAGTAAACTGATCGTTATTGCTTAATCTAATTTAATTTAATGTTTAAAATTATAAGGTAGAAAAGAACACCTTGGAAAAAAGTGTCTACTTCATTAAAAATGAACTATTTAGTGCTTATTAGAAAGAATAAAGAACAATTAAAAAATTACAATGAAATTAACAAAAAGAAGACTTGTGAAATAGGAGTTTAAAAAAATTGTATAATTATGTTAATTTCGTTGGAACCCCTGAAATAATGATTTCAGAACAAAAATGGGTTAAGGTCAGCAGAATAATTCCAAACGATAATTTGTTGACAGTACACTTTTTTTTTTTTAAATAATTTCTGGTATTAAATTACATAAATGAATGCTTACTCGGCTGGCAAAGTGAATACAGCCACTTATTGAAGACGGAAAAGTGAAAGCGGACAGCAAGAATATTTTGTCCAGATCGCCCTTTGTTCAAGTTTTTACAAGAGAACAGTTTGATTTCAATAGATTGTGTACATATAATTATTACATATAAACATTATTTACAACTCCAGATTCTTGAGTTGTTTTTATTTTAGACCTCTGATGTAAATTACCAGGAGTGATTACTTTTGTCGAATTCATTGAATAAAGAGAAAGGAAAGTTTTGTGCGGACAATTTGATTAAAGTGCTAATAAATTATCCGAGATTGGAAACAAAAAATAATAATTGCAAACCTTGGCGAAACCAAAAGTCGTAATGGAGGCTTATAAAAAGTCGTAAAATTCAGGGCAAAAATGAAAGAGAAGACTGTTTTATGGGCTTGAAATCATTTCTAATTAAGAATTTTTTTTCATAAATATATAAGAAACAAAAAATGCAATTAAGAAAATGTACAAAAATGTAAAAAAATTATAAAAACAATTTTTAGAACAAAAGTTTGTAATCATTTATTATTAGACTCAATCATGGAACCAAATGGATAAAAAAATTAGCATTTTATTCATTTTTATAAATATGCATTTTCTTAAAGATGTCAATATTTAAATATTCAAATTTTCACTGATTATTTTTTGTAGTTATGATTGTTGATTACATTTCCCATGATTGTGATGATCGCAAATGAATTGCGTTTTTTTTTTTGCAGCAAGAGCCGTTTAGGATACTCTTGGAAAATTATCCCGAAAGACTGAAGAAAATAGTGGTTGTAAATGGTGATACAACTACGGAAGGACTTGGCTTGTCAACCTTGAATAAAGATCGTTTAATCAAAGAAGTCTCAGTTGTTTTTCACATGGCTGCTAATGTCAGATTTGACTTACCTTTAAGAACTGCTATTAATATGAACACTAGGGGTACTGCTAACGTTCTATCAGTCGTAAAACAGGTACACAATAATATCAGTTTAAGACTTTAAGAGTTTAAGGGCATGTGTTACTTATCCGATCCCTACCTTACCGACATTTTTTTCTCTGCAACGTTACGTCTACATTTAATATTTATTGAGATATCGGAATTAAAATATTCAATAATTAAAGATAAAGCATTAAGGTACGTTTATCTGGTCGTAAAATTTTATAAAAATAAAACAAATTTTTTTTTCAAATTTTTTTTTTTTACAAAAGTAAATATTTAGGACCAAATAAACGTATCTTAATGCTTTTACTTTAGTTATTGAAATTTTCAATTTGATATCTCAATAAATGTAAACGTAACGTTGCAGAGAAAAAAATGTCGGTAAGGTAGGGATCGTTATGTAATACATGCCCTTAAAAGTTAAAACTCTCCTTTGTGTCAATACTGTCAATAAACTTTTATAAATTATATTTTAATTGCATATCAAACGGAAAATAAAAAAATTTAAATAAAATAAATAAATATACGTTTCAAACTTTCAAAGAGTGAAAATATTTTTTTTTAATTTGAATTTTTATTATTTTTTAAAATTTCATTTGACTTTTCAGTTTACTCAACTTGAATCTTTCATTCACGTCTCGACTGCATATTGCCATTGTGGTGAAAATATTTTGGAAGAAAGGGCATATCCAGAATCAATTGTACCAGAGAAAATTTTTTCTCTGGTTGACACTATGGATGACGATATTTTGGAAACAGTAACACCAAAATTATTGGGAGATCAACCAAATACATACGCCTTCAGCAAGGCTTTAAGCGAGGCATTAGTGATGAAATCTGGACTATCTGCAGGCGTTGCGCGGCCTTCTATCGGTAATAAAGATTTCTTTAAATTTAAGGCCATGTATTGCTTATCCGATCCTAAATATTTACATTTATAAAAAAAAATTATTTTGAACATTTTTCTTTCATTTTAATAATAATTCAGGACCAGATAAATGTACCTTAGCATATTTTCATTAATTTTAGATATTTTCAATTTGATATCTCATAACTTTAATCACTGAAATTTGTAATTTGATATCACAATTTATTATAGAAGCTGATAGAAGTAACTGGAAGTAACGTTCAGAGAAAAAAATGTCGGTGAGGTAGGGATCGGATAAGTAATTCACGGCCTTACGACACTTTTGCATGCATGTACATTTTTTTGTTGCTAACATTTTTTGTACTTGTAGACTTTTTAATTAAATAATATTCAATTACAGTGACTGCTTCCTGGAAAGAACCAGCCCCAGGTTGGGTGGATAATATGAATGGACCAACTGGTTTGATGATAGCAGCTGGTAAAGGTGTAATTCGATCAATGCTTTGTCAACCGGACTACCTCTCAGATTTTATGCCATGTGATTTGGCAGTAAATGCAACAATTGCCCTCGCTTGGAAAGTTGGTATTGAACAACCAACTAAACCAATTTTCATGAATGTTACTGAAAGTGGAGAAAATCCCATTTCCTGGAGATTCGCTCTCGAAACTGGTAGAAAACATGCTCTTGAAAATCCATTTTCAGGTTCGTCAACAGTTACATTCTTTTAAATTGTAAAAAACCGAAATTCCTGAGATTTAAAATTACCGAAGTTAAATATTCTCGAAATGGAAATTTCTCGTCAATAAAAATTCCCGAAATTAATATTTTTATTTTTATTTAACATTTTAATTTTTATTTAAAATTTCGGAAATTTTTAATTTTGGGAATTTTGAACTCCGCGAATTTTAAATTTCGAAGATTTTCAATTTCGAGAATTTTAAATTTCGGTAAATTTACGTGATCCCATAATTTTGGCTAATTTTTTATTTTGCAGGACCTTTATGGTATCCTGGAGGCGGCTTCACAACTTCAAAAGTTATTCACTGGATCTCTGTGCTTTTTTTGCACATTATCCCCGCCTATTTATTAGATGCTTTGTTTGTTATCACCGGGAATAAACCCTTCCTTGTAAAAGTCCAAGGACGAGTTACAGCAGGTCTCGAATTACTACAGTATTACACAACCAAACAATGGACATTTCGGTAAGCTTATAATTAAAAAAAAATTCTTTTGAATTCGACAGTTTTAATTTTTCCATTTTATAAATCGCTCTCATTACCACAGTATGTAAATTCCAGGATAACAGTCTTGCGTATCAAAAAAGAAATTTTTACACAACTCAATTCGTTATGAGTGGCAGGAGTTGTTATTATTTTTATTTAATGTGAGTCATGTGCAGTTGGTTCTCCTTTATTTTCCGCTTTCGTTTTCATTTTCTTATTTTAAACTTCTTAATTAGTTGATAGACACTTTTATTGATGAATAATTGATCTCGAAAGACAGATAATTTTTGTCAGATGAAAAAACAATTCAGAAATAAGTATCACAGCTTCTTACAATAAATCACTCTTACAATAAATTTTTTTAAATTTTCAATTATTTTCAATTATTTAATTTCAATTATTATTTTTTAATAAAATTTGTTTGTTAGGTTCACCATATTTTCAAATACTTCAGAATGCATTTCAATAATTATGCACACGAATAATGTATGGAAGACACTTTTTTTTCCGGCAAATTTCTCTAATTAATCATTTTCACGGTAATGATCCATCTCATGATGTTTTCGAAAGTTTGAGCAATAGTAAATTGAGCGGTTCTAATTTCCAGGAAATCATTTACATTCAATTGCTGAAAACTTTTACGTATGTAAATATTTGTTTCCTCTGCAAGTGTGGCTATAGGTTGTCATATCACCAGGTTAATGATGGTAGAATATTTGCATAAGAATTATTTTATATCTGCAAAGTTATGTAAATTGGAACTTGATGCTTACTCTTGTTTTTCTATTATTATAATGTGCTCGCAAAAAATGAGTCCGACGAGAAAGTTTACCTAAATTCGGAATCTTTTTCCTCAACAATTCAGTTAATCAAATGTTTGCTTTTCAGAAATGATATTATAAAGAGTTTGCAAAGCAGTCTCAGTTCATCTGACAGAGAAATCTTTTTCATGGACACCAAGGCTATTTGTTGGAACGATTACATATTAACCTACATCCTAGGTACTAGAAAGTATTGTCTGAAAGATGATCCTTCAACTTTGCCTCGTGCAAGACGTGTTTTTAAGTACTTATACATCGCAGACTTCTGTGTCAAAATTGCTTTTGGTATTTTTACTGCCTGGTTCATTTACTCTTGGATGGCGCCAATTAAAACTTTAATTGAAGTCCGAGAACTTTAAATATCAAAATATCGACAACAATAATTCTTCACAGCTCAGAATTGATTACCAGAAACTCTTGAAAAGAAACTCTTGAAAAGTTTTTAAGATTACAATAAATCTTAGCGTGAAATAAAAATCCATCAATTTTCGAGCCCCAAAATCAAACTTCGGGCGCTTTTGTGTCTCATTATTACCTCAATTAATTTTTTTGTAAAAAGTTTTATATATATATATATATATATAAATATATATATATATGTTACTTATTTAGTTCACTATCTTAGGAATCTGAGATATAAGAATATAATTTTCCTTTGCACTAACAAAATGAATTGTGTAATTGATTATGTAATTTAGTTTAGAATAATTAATTAAATTTTTGAAAGTGCAATTAAATGCTCAAGTTAAATTAAACTACGTCTATTTAAGTATCATAAGTCTAGAATAACAATTTTATACACAAATTTAGATTAGCGATAAAATAAAATAAGTGGATTTTTGTTGATGAATTTGTTAAAGTAGAGATAAATATAATAAAGATTTTATGAAATTTTGAGTACATAGTTTTAAGTCATTTATTTAAGGAATATCAAGTGATTTTAAGGAATTTTATGAATCTTATATGGATACACACACATCGAATTAGACAAAAAATTACAAGTTTTTATATCTCAAGAATTAAAACATTTTCAAATCATTTAATTTGAAATTGTTTAAAATCCTCTGAATTTTTTTTGCAAAAGATACACAAAAATGAGAAATTAATCGCGCGTAGAGCGCACGGAACACAGATGCTAGTTAGAAAAAAAAAAGAATAATTTAGAAAGAGAGAAACGAAAATTGTGCAACATTTCTAAAATATGGCCAGAGAAAAATGGATTGCTAATCAAGATTAGAGAATACACTTATGAAATTGGCCTAATTTTCAAAGGTCAAAAGATGGATACAACAAGCTTTCTTTGTTGTGTAAACAAAATTGTACAAGATTTAGAAAAAAATGCTAGATTACGATGTATGTAGAGAACACCGAGTTTCTGGCATCCAGAAATGTTGAAATTTCAGTTACTAGCTCTGGCTCAGTCTAGTGTTCGCATACTCGAATAGTATCTGGCGACTTTATTTACTTATACTC
Source organism: Synergus coniferae (assembly GCA_032164275.1). Lineage (NCBI taxonomy): Eukaryota > Metazoa > Arthropoda > Insecta > Hymenoptera > Cynipidae > Synergus > Synergus coniferae. The sequence goes on along the minus strand of JAUEJJ010000045.1, from coordinate 4,824,801 downwards.
ATTCACTCTCACTCTTAGCTTGACTCGAATGGTTAAGACGTGGACTCGTAGAGGAACAGCGCACGAAAGTTTATTACATCATCAATATAGAGGTCGAACTGTTTCGCTTGAGGATAGTAAAAATATAATTTACAATGTCCTGCCAGGAATGATACCTGCAATACGAAATTAACAAAACTAAGAACTATATCGATTTATATTTACTGGATAATATTTTCCTTTCTCGTGTATATATAGCTGTTGAACATTTGCAATCTGTATCGCAAGAAATATTTCATTCAATTCTTCTATCAATTCTTCAAATTTATTAATCAAGTAACATTCCGACCTCCCTCTAACATCCCCCCCCCCGTCCTTCAATTATTATATTTTCTTGGGGTGGTATTTTAGTTTTAAATAATACATTCTCTCTGATGAGAATGTAAAAATGGAGAATTGAAAATTGAATTGTGTCTCAATTTGCCGGACAGGATTCCAGCAAAACTTGCAATTGAGACACAATTCCATAGTCGTCAAAGATATTATATAAAAAAAATATTGTATTAAATTTGTAAAGTGACTTAAGCTGTTCCTCTACAAAATTTCTCAAGTATTATTCCATTTCCTTTTTTTATCATCACTTTAATTATGGACGATTGCTCTACTTTGAAATGTGAAATACAATGCAGCTTTGACCCGATTGTTTCTCAATACTAACAATAATTTAGAAGCAACGGTCTTTAATTACCTCTAATTACGAGAAAACAATGCCTTGCTATTTACATTAAAATTAGTTACCGAAATTTTCCATGACTGTTAGTGACTTTAGCCTGCGTCAAAAGTTTTCAAATGTTTTATAAACTTCTAAAATTTGAAGTAAGCTTCGTGAAGAATTATAAAACAGTTGTATAGAAACTTTACTTGACTTAGTCGAGATGTTGAGAGTCAATGAAAATTTCGAAAACTGTTTTACATTTATTCACGAAGATAACTCCAGATTTTAGAAAAAATGTATAAAACATTTGAAAACTTTTGTCGTATCCTAAAGACGATGACAGTCAAGGAAAATTTCCGTGACTAATTTTTTCCGTGTAGACCATTGTCCTAGGAATTCATGTCTTGCAATGTATGTCCTTTTCTACTTGTCTGATTTATCTCGCACTTTCCTCACTTGAAACCGAACGCTCTTCTATCAATTCTTCAAATTTATTACATAATCAAGGAACATTCCGTATGAATGATGATTTTTTATTGAAAAAGTGAAAGTAGATTCTGAAAAACCTTATATTATATTCAAATAAAAGAGAATGTAAATCATTTTCTATGTTCTTTATAGAATTAATTGTAAATGTTATTTTAAAACGCGCGGTAATAAATCCGGCGGTTCCAATGCCAATGCGTGACGCTCTTTGTGGGGTCCTTGCCAGTTTTCCAGATCGGGACCACACTAGAATTAGGGCAAACTGGCCAGGGTCACACCAGAACCCCATGAAAATATCGGCACGTTCTTTTATAGAATTTCATGACATTAGTTTTTGGAATTCCAAATGAGATCGTAATCCATACGGTCCTGAATCGGTCACCGATGGACGTCCAGTCCAGTGGACGTTGGTTGAGCCACATAATGTCGGTTTATGCTCAGTCTGCAACGGGCTCACCATCCGATCGTGTCGAGTTAAGCTGGCCGTAAAATCCAGTTTCAGTAAAAATCGTGTTCGGTCTTTCGACGCGTAACATTTTTAGGCCAGTGAATCCAGGAGAATCCCATATTCTCCTTGTAAGTCATCCACTTTCAATTTTTCATTTAATACTTTTTCTATTATTCCACAAATATCGGGACCACTATCTCTTTCTGTGCTCTGTGTGAGCACGTGGAGAACCTAAGAAAGTTGATGCCATTAACAACCACCAAACATTACATCAGTGATCACGTTTTCCACAAAAATGTATTGCTCCATGCGAGTAGAAAAAAAAAAAAGCAAGAAAAAAAGTAAAAAATAAAACGTCTTGAACAAAATTTACTTACAGAAATCGTACAAAATTATTGGAAATAGGTAAGAAGTGAAAGGTTTTGTTAGAAGATGGATGACATTATCATTTAAAATTTCAAGTCAAATTCATTCTGGAATTATGTTGTTTGGCTACATACGCAGAAATAATTGACTGAAAAACGCGTTCAACTTAAAAATTACTTAAATTTTAAAGGGAATTCTTGCTTAATAATTTGTGGAATGTACACACCCCGCAAATAAGTGATTAATTATTAATTAAGTCAAGTTTCATAAGTCTTACAAGACTTGTGAATTGTGGCTATAACTAGTTACAGAGTGAAAACTATAATTTAACATCCTCTCTAAAAAAAAGTGCTATAACGAAATATCTCGAAAATCCGACATACATTTTTGTTGCAAATCTGATTGACTTTGTAAGTTGTCAAAAGGAAAATAAAATAATTGCACGCGTATTAATTGGCCAGTCCCTCGAAATTTGAAGAAAATCTTCAATATTATGAATCTCTTGAAATCTGTGATAAAATTCATGAAAATGTCTAAAGATTCCCAGAAACCTTTTGAAATCTCTTTAAATTACTAGAAATCTCTTTAAATCCCTAAAAAATTCTTTAAATCCTAGAAATTTTTTTTGATTCCTTAAACTCCCTTAGAATTCTTAAATATGTTTTAAAATTCTATGAAATCTTTTAAAAATACTAAAGTAGAACAAAAGATATTGTAAAACATTGATTTTTTAAATGGAACAGTCAAATTTTTAAATTTTACAATTTTTTCTCTATTTATCACATTCAAAATCTGCAATTCTAATCACGAGTTCCGTTTCATTTCCTTATACATATTTACACAACAGAAACATTAACTGCAGTGATAATATCATCTAAAGAAGATTGTGCTCTGAATTATAAATGTGTTTAAGAATAGGAAGTTGACTTTTACTTGAAATATATATGACTTTATTCGTTTAAATGTGCATATAATTGCATAATTAAAGACAGTTTTTCTGATGTTAAAAGTGTCTCGATTTTGTGAAAAAAATTGGTTTTCAAGCGAAATTTATGCGATAGAAATTTATTTAAATGCAAAATTAAGCGACTTAAATTAAACAAATTTTTCAACATTCAATATTCAATATTCGTTGAAAAAAAAATCGGAATATTTAATATGTACATATTTAGATTCTGGAGAATCTAAATAAATAATAGGTCATGTATTATTACTTCCTTATTTCTCAAAAATTCGTAAACCATTGACAGAATTATACATACAGATACAAGCATGGAGTTCACCTAACTCCATTGCGTTTACATAGAAAGACAGTCACATGATTTATAGGTGTAATTGGAAAAATCAAGATTGGCAACGCGGGATTTGACGTCGAAGAATTGCATGCGTTTCTTGAAATATAATTTTTGTAGACATATATAGTATGACTGTATGACTTTATACACGAAGGAAGAGCTTACTGTACGGGACAATCGGGACATGCATAAATTCCAGACTTTTTGAAATTAGATATTCTGCACTTTACCAAGAAAAATTCCAAATACATATACAAATATATAATACATACACAAATAAATAATATATATACATATATGTAACTTTTGAAATAGAAGAGAAAGCATATTCTTGAATTTGAAAAACGTAACATTTTACAATGAAATTAGTAAAAAAAACTCACATTAGCGGATAATTTACAATTCATCGGTTTTAAATGAATCAGTGATTGAAAAAATTGTATATAAATTAGCAATTCTTGATAATCATGTTGTTTTTCACCTAGTGTCATAAAATCATGCAAACTAATATATCAATTAGTATTTCGATTATACAGTGCAGCTCTAGATCTGCCAAACAAACAATGACGTTAATCACCCTTGTAATTGTCGATTTCGCAGACTGTTACTCACGATGTTTTATCTTAGAATCAGATATATATATATATACATATATACGTTCTCTATTCACGTCAAATAATAATCAAAATAAGAAAAAATAATAATGCTTCTTTTGTTGGACAGAAATTACTGATCATTATATCCTGCCTCTCGGACCTTGACTTTGAGAAACTACTGACTAACCACATATAGACACTGAAAAAAATAATTACTGATTATAAATTTTGAACATGCTTGCAAGCACCTCATTATTTTTAGTTGATTTCTTCTTCTGCATTAACGCATTTTTAATAACAATTTTTTTAAGAGGACCTTCACAATTTTTTAAAAAGAAATTAATTACAAATTTTTAATTGTTTCTTAACGATAGTTTTGATGACCAATTACAAAACCAAGGTTACATTGCCTTGACCCAAAGTGATAATTGTTTTCTCATAACTACATTTTAATGGTGGAATTCTATTTAGTACAATTACTTTGAAATTTCGAAAAATGAAAAAACTTTAGTTGATCATTCACTCAGTGGATTTTAGTAACAACTTAGTAAATTTTGCCTATATAATCTATAATTACTTAATTAAACGTAAAATTACATAAAATTAAATTAATTACATTCTAATAAAATGAATCTACGTTAAAATTATATATAATTTATTCTAACATGTACTAAACAATTTGATTATAACTGTTTATTTGAAAACAAGAACTAGAAATACGATTCGATATTTCTTAAATAAGAAGATAATAGTCTGATAATAGTAATAATAATAATAATAATTTTATGTAATTCAATGAAGATTTTGCAATAAAGACAATTACAAAATATGTACGTAATAGGCTGAAAAAAATTCACTACATTCAACAATTATTGGAGAAGGAAGAGTTAAGACATGTATCCATGTAATTTTCTATTTAGTAACCTTTTTATTACGATTGTAATCTGATGATAATCAAAAAAACATGTTTGTCTTACATAAGATGAAACCCTTTTTTTCTTTTCTCCAAGCGAGAATTTATATTGTTTATCATACCTGTTAGTACTCTACGTATGTTCATATAAAGTTCACAGGTCGAAGAAGCTATACAGTGATTAAAGACGCAACATTTCCGGAAGTCATTATAAGTTTGAAAAAGGAATGCAAATAACAAAGAAGTTACCAATGGAATGATTCAAAGATATTAATGATTGAATATAAAAAGATTATTTTCTCAAAAAGTAGATGGCGTGAAGTTATTACATAATTTATGCTTGTAAAACGTTTTAAATCATTGGTTTCTAATTTTGGAAGCATAATGAGTACTTTTTAATTAAGGACATGTATTACTTACAATTTTTACTTTTTCAAAAAAATAATAGTCCGCAGATATAAAGAACGTGAACACGGACGTCTGTGCACTATATTATTTTGTTTTGAAAAAGTAAAAATTGGGGGAGAAAACGTGGGTTATCTAAATATGCTTACATGAAAAATAACACATGCACAAATCCGTGCAGAAATTTTATAATAGGATTTTCAGAAGACAAAAATCCTATTATAAAAAAGAGGCAGTAATAATATCGAAACATGTGGTATTAAAGAATTTTTGAATAATTGTGAAGGAATTTAAGGGAATTGTAAAGGAATTTAAGGGAATTTCAAAAAATTTTAATTGAATGATTCTAGAGAATTTAAAAGGATTTTAAGAATTTAAAAATAATATCGTTGCCCCATAGAATCTGTGTATAGGATTTAATTTAATATATATTTTTTTTTGACATGTGGCAGAAAATTAATTCGAAGCGTTGATTTGCGTGAAAACCATGACGGAGGCGAAAATAGAGGAGATTCCAGATAGAATAGCAGAAGTATTCAAAGGTCGTGAAATTCTACTCACAGGAGGCACTGGATTTTTAGGAAAGGTGATAATTGAAAAATTCTTAAGATGTCTGCCAGAAGTTGGACAAATCTACCTCCTTATTAGACCAAAAAAAGGCAAAGATCCTAAACATCGGCTGGACGAATTATTTAATAACGCGGTAAGTAAACAAATTTAATTTAACAAATGCAATTATCAATTCTTAAATTAAATTAAATTAAATTAAATTTTGGCAAATATACGTGATCGTGAAATGGCTTAGCTTTGTGAATTTTCCTAATTGTCTTCGGGTGAAGAACAACGTGTGTTTATAGTGGATAAATTCTGATCTCACGATATTACGTACTATTACAAAATCAAACTGCAGAAGTAAAAGTGTATTGAACGGAGAGAAAGTCTTTACCTACAACGAGATACATCGTCGTTATACTTGTGTTCGGAAGCTGCATAATTGTGCAATGAGTTAAACGTTAAAACGTTTATTCTATTAGTTGAAGTGGATATTTGCGTATGAATGAAATTTGATTGGAAATTGCTGAAAGGAAAGCGAAGTTGCATGACATAGTCTTAAAGAAATTGCACTTCTCAAAATATGAATATATAAATATTCATGAGTAAATGCAAATTTTTATTAATGGGCCTACTATCTTCAATTTTCGTAGGCCATTTCTACACATTTAAATTTTTATTTGCTGATGAATGAGTTTGCAAAAAAAATGCTTGAAAAAAATGTGCGTGAATTTTAATTCAAGATTCTATATTTATTTATTTAGATTTATATTTATTTTTATATTTATTCACTGACGACTTTTAGTAAAAAAGTTTTTATTTATATGTAATTATAAGTTTCTTTATGACTTATATTTTCGTCTTTCAAACGCAATAAATAATAGTTTTATAACGGTTTAAAAAATCGCTTGGTGCATGGTATTATTTTGCTTAAAAATACGCAATGTCCTTGATATATAATAAGTATACGAGGATATAAAAGAAAAGACAAAGTTTTGTGTAGGTTGAGACTCAAATTTTCTTTTCATATGACATTGCCTCAACTGTGTACTTATTTTTTATATAAAAATAGGCTAACTCAATTTTCTAAGAGTTTCTTGTCAGTCTCAACTCTTAAATAGTTTTTTATAATTTCTTTTAAGTAGTTTTTTGTAATTCTTTTTTTTTTAAGTAAATTTTTGTTTTAAGTTTGTTTTGTGGGAAGTAAATTCGTCTGCAGGGAAAGCACCTCGTGTTACTCGCGTATGGTATAATACCTGTAGAAACAGAGTCAAGGCCTCCCTCAAACATGTTACTGAACGAATATTATCGCATGGTGAAAGTATATTCAGCTTAAAGTTATGTCACATCTTAACTAAAGATTTTAACGTAATCGAACGCTCATCATACAGATAACGAGAATCACCTTAAAGCAGTTATCGAATAAAAAACACAAGGCCAGAATTCATAGGGTGTCTTCTAAAATTTGCCCACGAAATTTCCGAACAATTCTCGCATTTTTCTCGCTTATAAATATAAATATAAAGTCCTTAGAAATCCTTGGAAAGTATTTAAAATCTTTTAAATAAACTATAATATAAAAACTATAAAAATAAAATGACTCTTTGTAATATGAAAAAAATAACATAGTTAGCATAAATGTCAACTTCTATTTTCCCTGACAACTTCTGGCATTTTCCCTGTATATATTAAACAGATATAACATATAGAAGAATTTGAGTTGAGTTAAAAAAGTGCATACGTGACTGCGAGTGATAAAAATACAAAAAAAAATCAGGAGATGCCAATGACGCCTGACCAAAACGGGTATTCCCGCACATTATTACTCTCAAGTCGG
>JAUEJJ010000045.1:4773374-4817109 GCA_032164275.1 Synergus coniferae | reverse complement strand
GATCATATAATGTTACAGTGTTTGCACTAAAAATTCTTTTAGAACGTCAAGTATGTTCTTTTGTTATATTTCATTTTGATTTTATTCCCATTGTTAAAAGATTCTTTTTTCTTTGCATTTAACGTTATTGCATGATATTCATAGTTCAATATAGTTTCTTTGATCTTTAAATCTTTTTATTTCATAAATACTATATGCTCTCGCCCAATCTGAAAAAAAAATGTTTAATAAATTACATAAAGTATAGTAAAACACATTTAATTTTGCAGTTGTAAATAAATTTAACCTATTTTTTATCTTTAATTTAAAGTAAAAATTCTTAATAAAATCTTATTTAACAAATATTAGCCTATAAATGCTAACATGAAAAAACTATTTACAGGTCACTCGGATCATTTTTTCAATAAAATACGTAGAAAGCGAATCTACAGAAGCTTCTCAGGAAATTTTTGAACCAACTGGGAACTGAGGATTGCTAAAGTTGTCTTTATTACGGAGAATTAAGTCCAGCTTAGGATTGCTGCTGCTATCTTCACTATACATGGAATCAGATCGAGCTTATATTGCTGTTGTTGTCTTTGCTACGAAGAATAAAATTGAGTTGAGGATTGCTTCTGTTGTCTTCGCTGCGAGAGACGTGGAGAGACGCAATGGTGAGTCGTTTTTCGAGTTCCTCCAGTTTCCATCATGTGGCAGACGCATGGATCAAAACCACACGGAAAGTGGTTGTAATCAGTTCAGACGATATAGTGACCGCTGATTCTATACCAGCAAGTGGAAAATCGTTTTACTATTTCTTGTTAGATCAGGATTAGACTTTTCTTGGTGCTTATTTTCTTTTACTATAATTATCATTTTATGTGTGTTCCATTATACATTATAATGGAAACTGTTCATTCCTTTATTTAAATGTAAATTGTAAAGACAAATTAAAAAAAAAAAAAACAATCAATTTCTTGAAACCAAGAAAAGACACTGGGAAGTTCACAAATCAAAGGGAATTTCGGGCGAATCTTTTTCCAAAATTGAATAGTAGCTTTTTCACGTTCTTTTCCTTTGATGCGATGAGCTCCTGAGGGATTCCATATTCATTTAAAAAAATTTTTTACATAATTTTTAGCTATTGATGTCAGTATTATTGAAATGTTTCCTTTGAAAGTAAAATAGATTCCTTTTAACAGAAATTTTATTTGAATTTTAAATTGCGAGTCATTTTTGAATAAGAAAGATTTTTTTGTTATAGTAGAGGTAAATTTGTATACTGAAAAATGATAAAAATGAATTTAAGACTGTTTTAAAAATTTAAAAAGTCACTGATAACTAACAATTTAGAATAGGTTTCTTTTTCAGGTCGAGAAATATACAGTTGAGTATATTCGTGTCAAAATGGCACAGAAATTGGTTTGTGGGTTGATGAAAAGCTTTGAGTAAGGCTTACAAGTTCAGGTTGCGGATGCGTCCCGGGACGTATCCCTAGTGTAGGTTCTTTGCTTCCTGGACGGTGTAAATGAATATCGTAAAGTATGTGTGTGTTGGTGTGATTGACTTTTGAAATTTTTTAGATATAGCTAGGGAGGTAGGTAGTTTACTTCGGGAATGAGTGTGTAATTTTAAGTACAGGAAGGGCCAGGGTAAAATATTGCTCGTGCGTGTATGATATTTTACACTGGGTAAATTGATATTTTTATCCGAAGAATACTTATTAAGTTGGATGATATATATAATATCTTTAACTTATATAATTATTCAACTGATATTGGTATTAATTATTATAGTATATAAAGAAGCGATGCGGTATGTCGGCGAAAATGAAAATACTCGAGACAAGTTAGGGTGCTCGAGTACAAATCGGTTTGCGAATTGCGGCTGTGGTCTATTAGTGTCCACGAAGAGCCCCAAATTTGAAGAGTCCATCGTTTTGGATGAACTAAAATTTAACTATATTTTATACTTTCCACGTCACTATATGGGTCTGAAATTTTTTTTCTTTTATATTTGACAATTGATTTTTTTCAGAAATATTTTTCATTTTTTTTAATACTATAATATTTTTTTCTCCACAGCACTCACACACACACATTCTGTCTCTTATTTTAAATATTTAATTTCAGGAACCAACTAATCAGTTGCATTTCTAATATTTTGCAGGTTTATTTTAACCAACTTATTCAAATTTAATTTATAAATTTATATTTGGAATTATTAATTTATAATAATCTCTATATTTTGCAGGTCTTTATTTGCAGGCATTAAGGTGAAAAAAATGATTACTCCTCTATTTAAGAAGTCGGGCCCCAACAATTCTTGGCACTTTCCTGGTATTCGAATGACGTTACTACAAAGCCAATATGGCTGAACGTCATCGGTAGTCGTATACTCGAGAAAAAAGGGTATTTCGGGGGTTTTCATCGAATATTAAGCAAATATGTCAGATTATTTAAGATCCGCTCTAGGTTATTTAAACGGAGGCACTAATTCGAATGAATACGTTGGTCAAATCTTGGAAATCAACAATGTGAAGCTCAGAGTGAATAGACTTATCGCAGAGGGTGAGTGAACAATCCTCCCACTTTTAAGATTTACCGTTGTTTGAGCTACAAAAGCTGTCACTTTTCATTGTTGAGCATTATTGATCCAAAAAAGTTTCATACTTTCATTTTAACTTTTCTTATCTTTTTTTTTTCTTTTCTTTTTTCTTATTCCCTCTTTTTCGCTTTATTTTTTCAGCATGTGTCAAACACATGTTTTTTTTTGTCTTCTACCGAGATATTGCACCTTTGTGTATTTTTATATTTGTTGATTTTGTGTTGTGTTTATTCTTATTCGTTCTAACAAAGCATTTAGAAAGTATAGGTTAGATTGTCTATTGCAAAATGAAGATATTTCGCAGAAATGTTAGGAAAGTGTTCACTTTCTCTCTTTAAGGGTTTTATTGGCTGAAGGTCGTGTATTTTTTTCGAGCGAAATCCTGTTTAACCTTGGGCGATGACCTTATCTGGAATTTGTTTCACCTCAACTGTTTTTACATTTTCTTTGAAGATTTTAAATAAATACGAAATTGAAATCTAATATAAGCTTTGAAGATACTTTTAGTAGAAAATTCAGTTAGAAATTCGGTTTGAATTTAAATGATTTGATTTTTATTGTGGGTTTATATATTTCGAATTTGTCTATTAGAAAAATATCTGCTAGACTGGTATTTCATGTTAACCTCTGTCCTTTAAAAAACTTGACTCAATATAAACCCACATTGACATTTCTGGTCTATCTTTATAAATTCTTTCCAACTTTGAAAGAAAAGTCCACAATTTAAAAATTTTTCGAAAGATTTTATAGGATTTTTAAAACTTCGATTGTTTTAAAGACTTCAAAAAGTTTTTTGCTTGAAAACTGGTTGAAATTAACTTTTTTTAATTCATGTATTTTGTTGAAAATTTAAATACTTAGTTAAAATCTACGTATATTCATTTTATTCAGAAGAATTTACTTCCCTTATTTTATTTTCATGGAAATTTCACCCTATATCCCCTGTTTTGAAAGAATTTTGTTTTTCTTATGGGAATTAATATAATTTATTCTAAGCTTTGTATCAACAGGTGGCTGGGCATTGGTTTTTGCCGTCGAAGATGTGAACACAGGAAAAGAGTATGCCTTAAAAGTAAGTATCGACACTATAGATATTATACTATTTGATGAGGTAAGTATTTTTTTAAATTTAATTTTTTAACGCTTGTTGTCTTTTTAAGTGACATTCAACAATTTGGTAACATAATGAATGTTTTCAGAAACTCGTTGCCGTGGATGAAGAAGCAAACAGAACGATTCTTCAGGAAATAGAATATTTAAAAGCCTTATCTGGTCACTCCAACATAATTCAGTTTTTATGCGTTCACCGAGTAGAGCGTGAAGATCGAAAAAGCTACGAGTACCTTTTAGTCACTGAGTACTGCCCTGGAGGCACGATCGCTGATATTCTTCGAAATGTACCAGCGAATTCGTTGACAGTCGCTCAAATATGTAGAATAGCCTATCAAGCAATAAAAGCTGTGCACCATATGCACAACTTTCAACCTCAGCCTATCGTGCATCGTGATATCAAACTAGAAAATTTTCTCATCGGAAGCGATGGATTGGTCAAACTATGTGACTTCGGAAGTGCAACTACTCAACAAATTTTGCCAGATTCATCTTGGAATGCTCAAAAAAGAGCTACATTGGAAGACCAAATGGCTAAGTACACGACACCAATGTATCGAGCTCCAGAAATGACCGATACGTGGAATAACGAACCCATTGGACCGCCTGTTGACTGTTGGGCCCTTGGATGTATCCTCTACGCTTTGGTCACTCTTCGCCATCCCTTTCCTGAAGGTATAAATTATAGTTAAATGAAACACCTGAGATCGAATTTACAGCTAGCTTTCCAATATCCTCTTTGTATTTTCAGGTAACAAATTAGCAGTTCTCAACGCAAAGTATGCACCTCTGCCTCCCAATCCTCGCTTCGCTTGCTTCCACGACTTGATAAAAGGATGTTTACAAATTTCTCCCGTACAACGACTCACAACCTCTGCTCTGCTCGAGCGTTTGGCCGCGATAGCAGAATCTAATAATTTCGATCCCAGAGAACCTGCAAAAATAGATGTCGTGATAAAACCTCCAGCTCCGCCGAGACCCTCGCCTCCACCACCAGCGGTTGCTACACCGCCTCCACGACCTCCTCCAGTTGCTACAGCGCCACCAAGACCGGCACCAGTGGCTACCTCTGCTGGTCCGAAAGTCCCCATGACTCAATCTACTGGCTTGTTTAGTTCATTGAAAGGTGGAGCGGGTAGTATTCTACGTAATTTGAAAGATACGTCTAGTAAAGTAATGCACACTGTGCAACAAAGTATGGCAAGAACGGAATTGGATGCGAGCTACTTGACTTCTCGAATCCTTGTGATGCCGTATCCAGCTGATGGAATCGAATCTGCCTATCGAGCAAATCATGTCGAGGATGTAAGGGCTTTTTTGCAGGCAAGACATCCACCTCCAGCTAAAATTCAATTGTATAACTTGTCACGTGGCCGACCCAACGTTTCTAGGCTTCCTGGGAGGCACATTGATTGTTCATTTGCTTATGCTTCTGTGGATTCTAATGCTCCTCTGCTATCCGCGATATATCAAATTTGCCAGGATATTTATCGATATCTGGATGCTGATTTCAACCACGTTGTGGTATTGTACTGCACAGTAAGTTACTTGTTTATTTTGCAATTTATTTAAGTTTGATATATTTAACGAGAAACTGAAATGATTTCTAATTGAACACACAAATTCATTCTGTTGAATCTGATTTGGTTTCTATTGAAAATCTTTTATTTCAGGACGGTTTCCGAGCAAGTGCAGCAGTTGCTCTATCGTTGATCTTATACTCTAGGACTTTATCCACAGCCGAAGAAGCAATAGCCTTGTTCACAACAAGGCGTTGTCAACCACCTCAACTTCAACCTTCCGAACTACGAATAGTAAACTACATGAGTTTCTTGAGTGCCTCAAAATTACCACACTCAAAGCCTCTTGTTCTTCGATCCCTTTTGATTCAACCCGTGCCTCTCTTCACACGAGCCAGAGACGGATGTCGTCCCTATGTAGAAATATACAGCAACGGAGCCTTAGTTTTCTCCACAAAACGAGCAGAGTACGAGGAAATGAAACTATTCAGCATGATGGAAGGAAAAGTTTGTCTCATTCTGGGGGAAGCAACAGTTCGAGGAGACATAACTGTCGTTCTTTTCCATGCTCGGCAGCAGCTTGGAAGAGTCATTGGAATTAAAATCGCTGCCATGCATTTTCACACAGGATATGTTCCTTTGACTGAGAGCACATTGACCTTCGACAAACAAGATCTGGATGACACTCCAGAAATCGGAGGCAAGTTTCGCGTCGTTTTGAATGTCATGATTGGAGAAGAGTCGGGAAAAACTGCCAGAGTTCCCTCTCCGTGGGAAGTCGAGACTTTGCCGAAACCGGTTCCTGATCCACTGTTTGGCTCGACTTTGGAAATGGAGGAGACTCTCGAAAATTTCAGAACCTCCATTAATCGACAAAAGGTAATTTAATATTCAAATTTCGGCCTATTGAAATTGAATATCGAGTCCATTTTCAAGATTTTCAATCAAATCTATTACAGGTTCCGGAAGAAACACCACTTGTTGCAGAATCAGAAACTTCTGAAGAGAAAAATTCATCTCGCGAGGAAACTGCATCAAAAGAGGAAGAGGAGTTAACAGAAAATGAACAAAAGGAAGAAGAAATGAAGTTCGCAGAAGCAGATTTACTCAATCTCGGAATGCCAGTAGCTGGCGCTAATTTGATCTCTAATACTAACAATACTCCCTCAGCACCTGTTAATCCAGGCTTAGATATATTCTCTAGTTCTAGTCAAAACGAAAGTGATCTCTTAGGAGGATTCGGTGAATTTCATCAACATGCGCCGAATCCTCAACCTAATATAACTGAACCGCTCTCAAACGACCTGCTCTTCGGATCCAGCCAAGTGCCAAGTAATGGATCTTCCGCTAGTAACATAAATGTGAATGATCTGCTTTTTGGCAAGAGTCAACCTGCACCGACACCGGCGCCTCCAAATCCAGATATACTCTTCGATCCTTTGGGTACCACAGGAGTGAATAATCTTTTGGGAGGATGGGCAAATGTGAATGCGAGTGCCCCGAAAACCAAAAATGAAGAGAGTTTTCCTAGAAATTCAAGCGTTCCGAATTTCGCTGCACAAAGCAAAGATCCATTTGCAAATTTGGCTGGAACCCTGGGAGGTGGATTAACTGGGAGCTGGAATGGGACTGCCAAAGAAGCAAGTACATCACAGTCTGCTAGTCCAGCAACTGCAGGAACTCCGGTGCACTCTAGTCCGCGAATGCACAAGTCTAATACGTCCAATGATAATGCAAGTGCTGCTGATTCGACAAATAGCAAACCGGCAAAGTCAGGTGATGCGTTTGAAGATTTACTGGGGAGTCAGGGTTATAATTTCTTTAGTACGAGGAAGGCCGAGAAAGAGAGTCCAAAGACAATAAACCAGATGCGGAAAGTGGAAGCTGCGAAGACGATGGATCCGGACCGATTGAAGATCGCAGATTGGACGGAGGGAAAGAAGAGCAATTTGAGAGCTTTGCTTTGCTCTATGCACACGATTATTTGGGAGGATTGTAGGTGGCAAAAATGTGAGATTCATCAGTTAGTATCACCGGCGGATGTTAAGAAAGCTTACAGGAAAGCTTGCTTGGCTGTTCATCCGGATAAGGTACAACTAAAATATTTTTTTTGTATCTGTGGTATTTTGAGAAAATTGAGTTTTTTATTTTCAGAAAGCTCGCCACTAGTTTTGAATTCAAATGAATTTTTTTGCACTTTTAGGGTATTTTGATTTCTTTTTAATTCTTGTATATTTTTCAAAATTATTTTATATAATTTAAATTCAAATGCTTTTGAATATTATTCCAGTGAATTCGAAAAAAAATTCAAAGGAATCAAAATCATTTTTAATCTTATTCGCAATTTAAATAGTGAGAAATTTTTTCTGAAGTTTAAATAGTCACCCTGTGTATGGAAGATACTAAAAGTTTACATATTTTACAGCAAACTGGAACGGAGAACGAAAATATAGCAAAACTTATTTTTATGGAACTAAATAATGCCTGGACAACGTTCGAAAACGACGCCTCCCAGCAGAATATATTTAGTTAATTGTCATAGGTATCGTCGCTTGTTATATTTAAAATTACACTTTACCTCTTCGACTAAATTACATTTTCCCCAGAAAAAGACGTATTGCATTGCGTTTACTTGTAAGATAAAAATCTCTTAACGCATTCCGATAAGTTTACTTAGCTTTAGGATCAGGGCAACATATTATAAAAGAATAATGATTTTAAGAGAGCGGCGTCTAAAAGAGTAAAAGTGCGTCCTATTTATGTGAAAGTCTACGTACGCGTGTAGATATTTGACAATGACGACTAATTGCATATGTATATAAAAGCAGTGTAAATTAATGCAACATTAAATACAAATAAGTATTTTCCGTGCGAAGCTTCGTCTTCTAATTTTATACACTGGATTCAAATGAAGAATATGATTTTATTCATTATTTTTAAAATACGGTACAAGCTTTTATCAAATTTTACATTTTGTACGACAAACTCGAACACTTTTCGCTTTTTTAAATAATACATCTTGTGCATTTCGAGAATTTACATTTTTTATCAGATTTAACATTCTGTTTATTGTTTGCCACGTTCCGCAATTTTGATTCCACGGGGACTAGTTTGTTGACTCGAAGGTGCTTTGTATCTTTTTTTTTGTTTGTTCTTCGTAGTGTGAAGTCGTCGTTCAATATCCTCGATCCACTTTTGCTCCTTTTCACTTACTTCCAGACTAAATTCATTTCCTATCTGTGAAGATGTCTCGAGATTTCTGTAAAGTAGATTTGAGAAAATAGTAGGTAGTCTGTTGACTTATTGGTCGAAAATTCTTCAATTTTTACTATTTCCACGATTATTACTCAGGATCTCGAATTTACAAACCTATACTTATTCAGCTTTATTATCAACTTTCCCATGTCTTTCATTTTCTTTTGTAGATCTTTCACCTCCAGTTCTTTGTCCTGCAATTGAAATTTAGCCAAAATTTTATTTTTTAAATAACGATCAACAATTAAAATTTTTTATCTTCAATTAGTTGACTGTTTTTGTACCGATAAAGCATGAGCTAAAGTTCGGATTTCTTCTAAACGAGTTTTACAAAGCGTTTGAGCCGAATCTGCTTCAACAAAAAGCCGAGCAACCTGTTCACGGTAGGTTTGTTCTCTTTTTTTGGTTCTTTCCAAAGTTTCTTCTGTTAAAAGGACATTGTCTCTTAAAGTTACCATGTCCTTTTCCAAATTTTCCAACTCCGTTCTGAAAGTTTTTTTCCCAGGATTAATTAAAACAGATGATTAATATTTTATTTGAATGATTTAATTGTTATAATTCTAATCTACAAACTTTGTCATCGTGACAACTGGTTCCTTATTTTCTTGACTTTGCAATTCTCTTTTGCAAGCTCTACAAACAGTCCAAACTTGTACTCCTTCGTCAGAACATATGGAGTTTGTTGTTAAAGTTTCTGCATTTTTTGTGCAACGGTCCTTTTCCTGCATTTAAATAATATATCGGACTAATTAATTAATTTTGAGAAGATTAAAAAAAGGAAAAAAAGCATTTCAAAAAAGAAAGTCACTGGAAGCGTTTTGGCTTGTTCTTCTTGAAGAGCTTTTTCTAGTTCCGCAACTCTGCTCTCGAACTTTATTCTCTTTTCGACCTCCATTTCCTTTCTGGAAAATATAATTTTTTCTAAATCATTAATTAACAACGTCCAGGAATTAATTACAGTTTAAAAAAAATTTCCGAATAATGCATC
This sequence comes from Synergus coniferae, assembly GCA_032164275.1. NCBI lineage: Eukaryota > Metazoa > Arthropoda > Insecta > Hymenoptera > Cynipidae > Synergus > Synergus coniferae. Next base: position 4,807,650 of record JAUEJJ010000045.1, on the reverse strand, counting down.
TAATTATATTAGGAGGGACCAGGAAATAACAGGGAATATGGTGGGAATAAATGATTAGACACCTTATTAATTACTCACTCCAAAAAAAGACGTTGATTTCGCTTTTTAGTAACTGTATTTTCATCTTCGAGCATTCGAATTTTTTCTATTATTGTATTATAATTTTTCGGAGAATCGTGAGCATTCATACTATGAATCATTTCCATTTGCATTTCTATTGAAGGAAATGGCGAATCACCTCGATCTGTAATAAAATACTTTAAAAAGTGATACGTAACGTAAAACAGTAAATTAATACAAAATAGTTACGTTTGTTTCTCAATATAAAATTCACTTTAATCTGAATATAATAGAAAATATTTTTCTGAAACGTGAGCGTTGCTTAATTATAACATAAAAAGCAAGTAGAAAAAGCGTATGTAAGTCAGACACGCAGTCTGGTTATATATGAACTATTCTACTGAACCTGAAGTAGATGAAGCAATTTTTTGTCAGCCATAATGTTAAATGCATTGTTTGATTTTAATGATAATTAAATTAGTGATCAGTAATATTTAATTAAACATTAAACACCTACCAAATTTTTAAATTAAATATAGAAAACTTTATATACTTTTCTTCTTTTACAAAAAAAAAAAAAGACATTTAGTGAAGTTTTTCTCTTTTTGTCAAAAAAAGAAAATCGTTTTGAACTTTCTTCGTAACTTTTCCGAAACTTTATCAATTTGCGCCAACCATCATCACACTCGGAAATTGCAACAGTTTTAAGTACAAATACTTTTACTCGTTTAAACTTATGTGACTCATCATTCTCAAATTTTTGAAATAGGAAAACATTCTTTCCTCGCTTTTTGATATATTTGATTCTTTTTAATAATTTCATTTAATTAATTAATTAAAAGAAGTAATTTTTCTGACATACCTTCTTTATATGTCACATCATGAGAAGTATTACATTTTGAAGTTGGTCGATCCGGAGAATTTCTTATGCTGTGTGTGTGTGTACCTTAGACCATAAGAAATTAAAATATTGCAAATTTTCTATTACATCTGTCAAATCTAATTATTTTAATTAGTTCAATCTATGTATGTTTATTTAAGGTTAACCATTTTTTTACGTAAATATCAAGATTAAGAAATTAAAAGACTATTTACCCTTTTCGGACGGAAAACTGGAAGACATTTCTGATGAGTGAGAAGAGTAATAAAAGTTTGAGGGACATTGAAAATTCGTGTAACTTTCTTGTAGACTATAGTCTATTCTATAACTGTTAATTGACATTTTACGTCACTTGCGATGATTTTCACAGTAAACTAATCTCCGTGGGATACGAATAACCTCCGAAATTTCATATAAACTTTTAAATTTCTTAATCTAACATTTTTGAATATTTTTCATGTGAAAAACTAGGATAAAAGAGTTAAAAAGAGACTTGATCTCTTCTGCATTAAATAATTCGTCGTTCCTTTTTTTTGCATCTCTTATAGGTTCTGTTTTATTGGCAATTTTTTATCATCATTTTCGAAAATGTTGGTAAATAATAATTCGTATTGTAATATTAGAATTAAAAAGACGGCGTTTTCATGCAATAATTGATTTATTTACAAAATAATTTCGTAAACAAAGTACGTTTTCGTGGCAATGTAACACTTATTTGTATCATTTTAGAGAAAAAAATGTCTTTTTTGTGATTAGTGCTTGGCAAGAAAACTGCTTTAGAGTAACACTGCACTAGATTTTTTTAAACCAAAGAGACCATCACACGCTTCCTTGATGTCGAATGCAAGGTAGCATTTTGACCACTCCTTCGGGAGGAATGTGCAGTTAAAGAAGTCGTCATTGTCGTTCTTGTACTATTTGGAGCACCAGTGGTACTAAAACAATCCTGAGGAATTGTTGGACACCATCCCAGGACCCAAGAAATTGCCTGTGTGTTACTGAAATTTTTTTTTTTAATGATAAGAAAACGATTTTCCAAATTCCACTCAAATCAGTGTCTATAGTATTTAAAATTTGCAAGCGGGAGAAAACTGGGAATTTGGTGGGTGAAAATTAGTAGATACCTGTAATTACGATTTTTGAAACTTACCAAACGGTTTTGCAGAATGGTGTGCTGAAAACACAGTAAATTATGGGATTAGCTGCAGAATTTAAGGGTGCTAAACTCTGAATGAAGGTGGCTACTGCTATATTCGTCTGGGTAGTAGGAACGTGGCCGTAAACTTGCAGTAGGTCGAAAATAATGTAGGGACTCCAGCAGAGAATGAATACTGTAAAATATATAAATATAAATAAATAACGACTTTGAGGAAATAAATTTTCAGTTACAGATAGGGAAATAATTATAAAATAGCATTTCGTTTCGATTTCTTACTATTTTCAATTAAATCCATTTTTTTTTCTTAGTACATATATAGTATTTTTCAACAATCCTTTTAAGGATTGATAATTTCAATTTGTAATGTGTACCACGATTCAATTATAATAACCGACTAATCTGATTTCATAAGACTAAATTATGTTCGATCATAAATCGCCCTGAATGGTTATCTGGAATATCCATTATTCGTAAACTAGCGCAAACTGATTTCTGTAACAGTATTTAAGAAACCGTTGTAACCGTATAATGAATTTGACGGGCCTTGTAGTTACGACAGCTCGTTATTCAAGTCGTTTTAGATGTCGTTAAACTCTATTTATGATTCGCATAAAGTGATTGCTCGAAAGGACGACAATTATTTAAATTTGTTTTTTTTTTTAAACATACACCTATAAAACAAATGTAATTGATTGTCAGGTTATTTCTGTGGAAATGGAGCTAATTGAACAATTTCAAAATTAAATGAATCATTGAATGGAAGAGCAGGTACGAATATTCAGAACAGTTTCACAAATCCTTGTTTTTCTTCCCGGTTCAAAATTGTGGATTGTTTTTGGAAAATAGGCGGGAACCTCGTCAGCTAAGAAACACGTATTCACCGACCGAATCTGGCTCGAGTGCCTTCGGCAAAGTGGAATTATTCCCATGGGATGAATGAAGGAAGAGATTTCGTAATACCCAAGGCACGAGTATTTTCACTCTTTGTTTTTCAACTCGTTTTCTATCTTTTTTTTTTTTTTTTCTAAAGGAACTATTCGATTTTGACGACAGTTGCCTCTTCGTGATCTGGGATCGTTTCAGTTTTCAATCTGCTTTCTTTTTGATCTCAATATACGATACTCGTGCAATTTTCTCAGACTGTAAGTGTTTACGCTTTTATCTTACGTTCCGAAATGTTTACAGAATGTCCAAAAATGTTCAGTCCTGATGTGCGTTAAATTGTTATGGAAAAGAACTTGAATAATTACCGAATACGATGACAAATGTCATTTTGACTGTTTTGATTTTTGCCCTCGGAATGAGTCCTCTCGAAGATGCTCTTCTTACTTCTCGAGTGGGACCCTCTCGAATTACATTTCCCTGGGACCAAATAGTTACAACAATAACCAAATAGCACCCACCTATTATAAAAGTAGGTGCTATGAAGACAGTTATGCTCACGAGGCTCATGTAAATTCGCCAATACAAAGGCGATCCAAGTTCTATCCAGCATTGCATTTTACCCTAAATTCAAGACGAACATGTTTTAATCCCACTTATCAGAGTCAATGAAATGTATTAGGACTCGTTTTTAAATTTTAAGACTATTTAATATAATGCCATAATATTTTTCGTTTACCTGTACTAATCTTTCTTCGTAAAGATAAATCATGGGACTACTAAAGAGTACAGATAATCCCCAGGCAGTAGCAATTAAAACATGAGCCCTGCGCCCTGAAAAATCAGTGAAAGGAATATATTATAAAATACGAAGTCCGACAATTTTGAAACCTCTCGAGAATAAATATATACTGAAATTTCCTAACGTCATTTTAAATCTCTTAAAATCCGGGGCAATGCCAGATAAACTGATAGTATTCATATATAATAGTTAAAAATCTTATTTAAAAAAAGAGACTTGAAAAGATATCGTTCCCACATTGTTTTTTTTTTTTTTTGAATCATGAAAAGAGTCGTAGACTAATACTTTTGTAAGATGAATATATTCAAGAGCCTCTTGTAAGAGTGACATCGTTGATCTATAACTGTTAAGATGTTATGGAAGCTGAACGGTGTACAAATGCATCAGAAGTTTTTGCAAATGGTCCGAAGAAAAAGACGGCCGAGTGATAAATGGCCTTACTCGCAAAGCTTTCCACTCATCAAATGCTAAAATGTCGCAAAAGAAAGTCGAGGGAAAAATACTCAAACGACCCCTGACGATTATGTAAATTTCTTTCTTTAAACCGCATAATCACCCTTTCTTTCGATTATGATCTTTTTTATTGTAAAAAGTTTGTGAATGTGAAAGGTTTAAAAATTGTCTTAACATCATCTTATCGCTTGTTTGAAACAACTACTTGGGTTCTCGAATTTAGTGTGCTTTTTTCATCAAACAAAAATACATACTTACAGCTTCCTGTGAAATTCATTGGTCTTGTTATCGCATCGTATCTGTCGATGGATAAAGCAACAAGGACGTAGGTGGAACTATAAGTTACAATGGCTTGCATAAATCTTATTAATTTGCAAGCTATGTTTCCTGCATACCAGGAAATTGTTGTTCTCCAAATAATGTCAGTTAAAACGGATATCAATCCCACCAATAAATCTGGAAAAAAGATAGTGCCATCTTATCAATTTATATGAATTCAGAATTCTACTGGAAAAACTGATAAAACAGATATATTTAGAAACACACTAAAATTAAAGAATTATTATAACTCAGTATTGTTTTAATCATGGATGTGCAAAAGTTTGTGTAAAAGTTTTTTTAACTGAATATATGATTATATCGTAGCCTGCGGATGTGGTGGAAAACGTTTCCTCACCACAAATCTAGTACAACTACTTGAGCTATAAAGATTTAGTATCAAAATTGTTAGAGTTTATGTCAGATGTTTACTAAATTCGTCTTGGGCTAATATAATTGTGTAACAAAATTAATTTACCCTTTTTAATTATCGTCTCTTTCTAATGGAAAGCAACTTGCGAAATTTTTTTGTTGAGGAATGTAATTTCGGGTGTAAAAATGAACGGAATTCTGAATTCTGAGTAAGGATTAAATTATTAGGAAATTTTAAGAATTTAATATTGAGAAATTAATTATGAGATAGAAAATGAAAATGTCCATCACCCCTTTACTATCTTGCGATGTGTTGCGTAAAATGTCATAAAATCGTTAACGTCACTCCACTTGCTCACAATTCCAAGGAGTAGGTTTTAAATTTCTGGGAAATTGTCGAGTTTTACGATCTTTCTTATTCTCTCCGAAAAAATAGCTCTTCTTGTTATTCATTGAGATGTGAGCAAGTAGTAGTCTTCTGCAATCCTCCGTTGTCAATTTTGTAGGTAAATCAAATTGGAATCTAAAAGATTCTTTATCCTGTCTAAAAATTTTAAGAAGAAAGGAATTTTACTATATTTTTCAGGATTTTAAAGGGATTTTAAGGAATTTTATGAAATTTATTGAGATTCCTAAAATTAGACAAGGAATGACAAGTATTTTGCATATACTTTTGAAATCCCTTAAAACATTTTAAAATCCTTTGATTTGAAATTCTTTGAAATCCTCTGAATGCTTTTAGCAAAAGGAGTTTAAAAACAAGAAATTACTCATAGTTGATCATATTTCCTAGTTCTTTCAAAAGAATATTTCGATGTTGGATTCAAGCAATAATCTAGGGAATCTTTTTCTCTGAGAAGGTATCAAACTATCCACCATATGTCTATTATTTATAACAGACATAGGGCGCGGACTGTCATTTAAGCGAGGACAATGCGAGGTAGATGGTCTGAGTAGAAATAACGATGGCGTATCATACTTGAGAAAAAACCTCTACTCTCCAAGGGACAATGGCTTGTAGCAAGAAAATTTCGTTGCATCGTTGCACTTAAGTATACTGATGATAGTGGCTCGCGAGTCACTTATAGTTATGTATGATCCTTAAATTATTGAGTAAAAGTCCAGCGAGAGTATTTATAAAAATGCAGAATTTGTCGAAGTCTTATTTAAGATACACAATTAAAAGGTATTTTCACAATGTCACCTACCTGCGAAAGCGAGTTGCTTAATGAAAAAATTCATGCGGGACTTCCGGCGTTTGCCTATTAACAAACATGCCAGTACTGCTGTATTTCCAGCGACGATAATAGCGAAGAGAATCGATAGGAACGTAAACTGTTCTGTCTGTAACAAATAAGGAAGTCAAAAGTTACTTAAGAAGTCTCGCGGAATTAATAAAGTAGGTTATTAAAAATAAAAGCGCGCTAATTTTGGCCTGTAGTATAATAATTTTCCTCTACTGAATGGGTTTAACCGAGTTAGAATAGATATTTAAAAAAATAATAATTATGCAGTCATTACGCGTAATAAATATTGTTCGTAAGGCTTTAATTATAGACCTAAACTGCTATTATAAGAGAGGTGATTTCTTACTCTAAGTTTGTTAACGTCTATAGAGATCAAGTTACACCCATACAGCAATTAATTATTATCAGCTGAAATCAAAGTTTGCCACCCTTCGGGAATTATTTCACTATTTTTAGACTCAAAAGGTTTATGACCTTTAGAGTAACTTCAAGTATCGAAGAGTTTCTTTAAGGAAGCATTCTATAGAAGTTTAAATTAAATTATCATTACCCTTAATTATATTGTTTGAAAAATATTGAAAATAAAAAGAAAATGTCTAGCTCAATCTAAGTATGGTTGGTATTTTGTGATCTCCGCCTTCTTTAGGTGGAGAGATCATTTAAAGACGTGTTTGATTCGTGTAATCGTCTTAGGATTGCCTGCCGATTTGAAAGGCAGACCTCTGAGTAGCTAGTTTCAATTACAGACCTCCCATCAAAGACTCTTGGTGTTAAAAAATTCCTATCGCCAAACAGTGTTTTGATAGCTCAAGAAATCATTCTTATCATTATACATATATATATTTTTCTTTCAAAAACAAACTTTTGTTTGTGCACTCCTCTTCTCTGTTATTGATGATTTGATCGTTTTAGCAGCTATCAAAATCTAAATGATTATGAATGAGAGGAAAATAAGTGACATTTTTTTCCCTTTCGCAATTTCTCTATGAATTCACTATGTGGGAAAAAGGTATCATTTGAGTAACTCTATAGGCAATTATACCTCTTTACCATATCTGTAAGCTTCGTAGATTTAATTCACTCTGGAATCTGGGTTATTTGGAGCCATTTTTCCACGTCAAATTTCGTCACCTATAAGACGAGATTATACTTGAATACGAGGACAAGATTTATTGCCACTTTGTATTTTGTAACACCTCGTTTACCTCGCAGTATTTCCGATAAATTATCTCCGGTCATTGGCCGATTTGCGCTACTTCTATTATAAACATTTAGAAATATATATTTATAATATAAAAAGCTAGGGAGAAATAACTATTAGAAATCAGTTTTCTTTTTCTAATTCTACTTTACTCTACTATCGCTCGTAATTTTTTCAATCTTGGAAGACCATTTCTTCAAAAGGGTGATTTTCCTTCTAAGTGTTTCAAGCACATTGCCAAGCTTTATGAGAGCAAATGTAAACTGCGAAGAAAAGTTAGTTAAATATTAGCATAACCACATTAACCACATATCCGAACTTTGATGCACACCTTGTTTGAGCACAACTGCCCATTACCTCATTTTCGTTTTTCTACTTTTTTTCCTTCAAGAATCGCGTGCTTTGGCTCTTCCCAACTTCTGGTTAAATCATAGCTTTCGCCGTGTCAAGAATCTCGTATCGTCCGAAGTGGAAGCAGGGTGCAAATTTAGTAGTTTAATCCGGATTTAAGAAGACGGCGATATCACGTAATTTGTCGATACGACGACTCCAGGCGAAATAAAAGTATCCGAAGTTTTATTGCTACATTTCGCCTTTCGCAATATAAATTGTTAATCGAATTTAAAAAGTAAGATCAAAAGTTAAATACAGTATATATCGTAATTTTTCAGCCAAGTTCATTTGGCGAAAGTACATTGGACGTATTTGTAGCAATAAATTATAGTTTTTAACGTCCTGCATCACTGCATCATGATAGAATCTCTTCCTGAAGTTTCTTTTGGGAAGTAATGTAAAGAACAAAGTGCAGAGTGAGAAAAACGTCCCTGGATGAAATAGTTTCAGAGCAGATGATAGGGTATAAGATCTCGGAGGTATTATAAGTGAGCCGGTTATGTTGATATAAGATTGTATAAGGGAAGGCTGAATGGATGTTCGTATCTTTAACGTCAACACTCTGTCCCCTGATATATATTTGTCCTTGAAGTGAGCGTTGATGTATTTCTTCATCTCGGGAGAATCTTTCATTTAAAAAGCAAAAATAGAATTTTCTCCGTTTCCAATTCGCCTATATGGTTCGATGTTAGCTCTAGAAATGCGGTAAGAATTCGAAGTAACATGTTTCTTCTTCGATCGTTGCAATCGCGATTCATAAGAATCTGCTGTAATCGAATTTCTTACACTTTTGTGATGAAAAATCAATTAATTGTTTCAATCTTCCAACACTTTCCTATTATTTTAATACATATGAAACAATATTTTCCTAGAACGGATTCTTTAATTAATACAATTTGTTGAAAGAGTTAATTGAAAAAAAAATCGACATTTAGAAAGTGAAATCTTACGTTTCTTTCTCTTTTGTGATGAAGATCTTCAGAACCAGAAAGGTTTATGAAAAGCTGGCGTTTTATGGCTGGTCGTCGTTCAGCCTCGACCAAAAGCAGATTTCGGGTGTCTACCCTTTCGTAGTCGGGTTAAAACCGACTGGTGAAAAAATCTCCTTCATATATTGCGAAATGTTTATTATCCTCCGCTAAACGAGGATCGAAACTACAGGTTTATCCTCATTATACTTTATTTTTATACTGCTAAAATATGGGGGAAAAGTTTTTCAAAGCTAAGAAGGAATGTTTTTTTCTTTCCAGCTAAATGAAAGGTTGTTAAGTTCTCATCATGTTTTCAAAATAAACGTTGTTTAGTCAATACAATGTTTTTTTCGGTGTGCAAAGAACCTAAACAACTGCTTTCATAACTCATTTTAAACGCACTTAGGATTCTCTCCGAAAGAAAAAAAAACCTCAGAAAATTACCATTTCATGGAAAAGAGGGAAAATGGTATTTATCTCATTCACATATGGTATTTGGAGACTGGATATTTTTCTGTACTTTTATTTAGTTGAGTAGGAGTCTCAAATGTCCAATTGCATTTAAACGATCATGTTTTGTTGACGGAATGGCCATCGACGTTTATTTTTACCTCGTATGGGAAAAATATAATATCCAAAATGACTCTTTGATGTAAACACATTTATTATTCACTATTTTACTGCTTCTTGAAATCAAAACTTTTAAATATATGTATAGAAAATTTCTCTAACATTTGTCTGCTTTTGTTTTGCTGTTGTATATTCGAAGGAAACTTTCCACTTTAATTCTGGAACGAACTCAACTCTCATTGTCAGTACAATAGACATGAAAACAGAGAATCTCTAATCTTCGTACATATATAATAAGTCTATGCACACAAATCTTGCTCTCTTGTTTCCTTTCATTTTAATTAATTATTCTTACTCTATACCTGTATATGTGATTTAATTCTTTCAATCAACACAATTCTCTATTTCATAGAAAATCGTAGGTTGATACTTTAGTAAGTTTAGTATTATTATTATTAATAATAATTTTCGTGGAAATCAAACTATTTTCATCACCTGAAGAGCAAAAAAAAGAATGTTGCCTTTTGTCAACGTCAAAAATAATATTTTCAGTAGCAAAAAGCTTGCTTTTCTTTGCTCTACAGTTTAGATTACTCTTTGGTTTAAGTACCAAATAAAAACCGAATCGCGAAGACAAATTCAGTATAAAACAATTCAGCTGTGACTCATATTCTTCTACTCAGCTCTAATTGTTAATTAGCTCGTAAATATATATCTACAGGAACAAAAAGTGCAAATATTTTGTTCTTTAACGATTAACAAATATAAAGGTGTACTTTCATTATTATTATAATGAAACTATTTAATGGTACTTCCACTTTAATTAATTTCTTCATTTTTCTTATCATATTTTAACCGAAAGCTGTAATCGAGTGTCAGATCTTTGATATTTGTATGTATCCATTTTTAGGGTACTCCTAAAAATCCCAACCCAAATCGTTTGTCACATACGGGAATCTTTGGTTTTTGGAAGGGTCGATGTCGATAAGAACACGAAATCGTAAGCCTTCTATCCAGCCTTTTAATGGACCCTGACCCTCTTATTGAACTTTTTCACATCGTTCTGATCTCGACAACTTTTTTTAGCCTCTAAAAATATTTCTTCTGACCCTCTACTCGTCTAATTCCCCAATTTGTGTCTTACAATTTGGTTTTTTTTATTCCCATTCTATCATTCATATAAAATTCATAAATAAAAAATTCTATTTATCTATTCAATTATCACTTACAAATTATTTAATTGATATTTAATAATTAGTTGACAACTTCATTCGTTTCACCATTTTCCTGCAATGGAGACAAGCCCAAAATGGAAAATAACAAAAATTCCTCGCGTTTATTTCCAGAAATGAAAAACGGCATTCGGATGGCTTGAATTCTTTAAACCAAACATGTCGTGGAATCTATGAGGGAAAGAAGCAATTAGTAAGGGAATTTTTTACTGAAACCGTCAGTTTTGTATAACTTGTCAGTCGCATTCTTTCAATTGCACGTGCATGTATGCAGGTGTTTAAGTTAAAAAAAAGAGAACTTGTCAAAAAGTTACTTGGTGAACTTATATGGTATTTTGTAGCATTCTTTCTGAGACGAAATAACCGCAAAGTTTTCTAATTAAGAAATTCTGAACGTTTAAATTTTCACTTCTTCGCCCTTACTTACTCAGAGTGTGGGACTTTAAGGAAACCCGGGAACTGTCCGCGAATTGAAAAAAAAATCCGGGAAAATGAAATCTTTGAAAAGCTTAAAATTTCGTTAGTAAAATTTAGCAAACATCCTGTTATTGTTATTGCAGATAATTACTCTCTAAATCTGAATTATTAAAATTTGAATAGACTTTATAATAATAATTTATTGGATCTAAAATTCAGAAACACAGTTATTTTTTATCGTAAACGAATAAGCGACAATTGAAGCCACATTACCTGATAAAAGTAGAACGAGTCAATTTCCTCGGTGGCGTTGACATCCGTTGATGAAACGTTAAGGGTTCCCAGCTCGAGATAAAGTTCTTCCGTAACGTTATAGTTCGTTTCATCTGGATTCAGTGCACTTTGGGTTTGATTATGCCTACTTCTCGTTTCATCAACCATCATTTTTTCAGTCTTCCTTCTCTTCAGTCAATATTACAGTTCAAATAAAAGAACTCGAAAAAATGGTAAAATATAAACAATTTAATTCACAAATATTTCTTTATTGAAATAATTAAAATTACAGCTGTCTTTTATTATTGCATATATTTTATCGCAGTTTCACATTTCTTTCCTGTGAAAATAGCAAAGGGTTTAAATATATAAGCAGAAACTAATTTGAAAGGCAGGCCTTCAAAAATTCAGGATCTCAACCTACTTTACTTTATTAGCAGAGGCATTTATGTTGCGCTCGTTAAGATTATTTGATTTTAACTCTTTTTTTCTTCAGTTATGTATATGGGCTTGCGGCGTATCTCTAAAGAAGGAAAAGATATTATTAAATTCACTTAAACCTGAACGGTAATTTTGATTTTATGTCTCTATTGCATGAAAGTGTTTACGATATATTTTTCGACGTATTGTATAATTTAAGGTTGCGCGCTAATTATATTGTTTCTGGGAATTTTAATCATCATTAACTCTTGTCTATTACATTTAAAACCGAATTTTCTACTTGTCGATTGGATTTCCATTAAAACTTTGTGCACCCGCTCTGAAATTTTCTAGTGCAACACGTGCGAAGTAATCGAACGTAGAACTTGAGAATTTAATTCTTAGCGTCATATTTTTCGCATTCTTTCTATTTTTGATATAAAAGTGAGAAAATATTTTCATTTAATTTTTTAAAATTTTATTTCACAGATAATTAATTCTTACTCAATGTGAGGATCACGTCTTAGTCGCTTCTTTAATTATTTGTTTTGCTCTTTTTGAGGAAGGGAAAAAAGAGGTGGGAATTGTAAATGACATGAGTCTGATGTATCAAAATATTTATGTTAAGAGAGGAAAAATTCGGAGAGCGAGAAAAGGAGTACTTGCTCCTACCACGCGCGGATCGCGACTAAGAAGTTTCCCGTTCAACTCCTGGATTTTAGATAACAAAGGCAGCTTTTTATTTCATCCTTTCATGTCTTTAATATAAATATAACGTATTTCATACGTCAACATTTTTAAACACAAATTTGAAGAGTATATTTCAATAAATTAGTCTAGGAGTTTTTAATTAAAAATGTAAATAATACTATAATATGATTTTTCATTAAAATATAAATGTTTAATAACTTTAGTACGTTAAAAATTATAATACTCACGTCATTGATCGGGGAAACCAGAAATTAGTTTGAAATTTTGAATACCGGGAAAAAACTTGGAAATAGCCGGGAAATCGAGAAGTATCGAATAAGAACTTTTTGTAAAATGTTTAAAAAGCAACAACTGCACTGTAAACGTTTTTTGTATCTGTTGTGTTCTTGGGAAAAATTAAATTTTTCTTTTCAAAAAGCTCAGCATCACTTTTAACTTTTGATGAATTAAAAAAAAAATTTATATTCACGCAAAACATTTCCGGATAAGAAATAATTGTTCGTGTTGGTATTTATTGAAGACAAAAGGAATATAAATGTAGAAAGTTTGCAGAATTTATATTTCTAGTCACGCGTGCATATTAAAACTATCAACAGGTGAACTTATGATCAGTTAGCAACCATTATTACCTCACCACATATAAGACGCATCACACCAAAAATTATTCTGCATTCATTATTTGAGTTTTCTTAAAGTTTCTAAAAATCTTTTGGAATCCCTTAAATTCCAACGAAAGCTTTTAAAATTCCTGAAAAAACTTTCGAAATACTTCAAAAATTAAAAACATCTTTGAATGTATTTACTGGAATTTTTTGTACTGTAATTATATCAGGTTTACTATATTTCTCATGCAATTTATAACTTTCCTAAAAATACCTTTTCTTTACAACTTTCAGTAATTGCTGTTTCAATAAATTACAGATAATATGCACAAAAGTTTATCTATCAGTAACCTTTGATAATGTTAATAATGACGATATTAATATGATATCAATACTCTTATACTATCAATACTGTATGAAAATTGTAAAAATGCAGATAAGTAATGAAAAAAAAAATTCATTCTGACCAGTTTCTTCAATTCACGATTTTTGTTAATATGTACTTGTTTCTTTAAATAGAAAACGTTTTTTCCACTTTCACTCTATGTACATTATGCAAGATATGAAAACTAAAGTGGAATGCAATTTTGACGTCAAATACGTTCATTTGTTATCGTAAACTTTTTGTTCTCATTATCGAAATCAATGTTATAAAATTGACATTAAAAAGATCATGTTTAGAGTTATATATATCTTTTCGACATTTACAGCCGTATTTTTTAAGAGAGAAACTATCTTTATTTTGAATATCTATTTATAACATAAAGTTACATATTGTTACAAAATTAAATAATTTATTAACGAATAATCAGATATTTACATTTTGCAGTTATGAATTTTAAATAATATCGATCTTCTTTCATTCTTATTATAATATTAAGAATCAGCAAATAGAACACTTTTAAAACTAGAATATCTCTTAATTAATTAGAAGTTAATATTGAAAAGCTATATTGTTCTTCGATTACATTCCCCAAACGATCGAGAATCTTTTTTAAATAGACCTTCTTATATCACTTAATTTATCCTTGTATATTACTCTTCCAACATCTAAATTAAAATTCCTTTCCCATGAACTGAAAACTCGCAGACTTACAATTTTTGAATGAAAAGTCGCTGCTCTTGAATGTAATTTCGCTGGGCAACTTTTTCACTATACAATCATATCCTTCACGTTCTGCCAACTTAATCGCAGCATTTGCTGTAAACACATTCCCTGTGGCTGTAATTCCATACGTTTTGCAAATAGAATCTCTAAAAAAGCAGTATTACTTGTCATGTTTAAATTAGAGTTATATAAATTTCGTATTTATTTATTTACCTTGCTGAAAGTATATGACCACTGAGCTTTAATCCACGAAAACATGGATCAATACTGAGACCCAGAGAAGTTAAATATTTGTCAGTAACAAAAATTTGATGTAACTCGGAATCATCTGTTAATTTCTCTATTAATTTTATAACCCCCGCAAGATTTCTCGTCTGGAAAGCCTTCTGAAAAAATACTTCTTATTTTCCTATAACTGATGAAACTTATACTTTAATAAAAAAAACTTACGAAAATCGTATCTGTACCAGCACGAGTTTCTTCCGTGGAAACATATAAAATATTAGCACCTATAACAAAAGACTCTCCATCTTTAGGATTATCGATAAATGCACCTAGACTCCAACCACATTGTAAAATTTCTTTCCACAAGATTCGTATTTCCTCACGTGCTTTTGGATTATCATTGACTTCTACAAAACAAATAAAAAGTATATAATTTGTCATTTCCTTTTAAATGAATTTCGAAGTCAAGTTTTACCACTTTAGACAACTTAATGTTGAACAGTTAGAAGAGTATTTATTGAATTCTTAAAAACTTACTAAAAGCAGAGAAGAAAGCCTCCTCTCTGATAAAATCTTTCAACATGTGAGCTACAACGTCATCGTACCTATTTTCAGGAATGTCTTGAATCACAACTTTTATGGGTATTCCATTCCAATTCTCCTCTACGACTTTCCAAACATTTAAGGGCCCTGGGGGGCGTTTAAAACTACAATAATGTTCTATAATTTCCGGATTCATTTTTTATGTTTCACGGAATTAAAAGAGAATTAATCTCGTGCAATTATTCGAATGAACTAAACGGATAGGTCCGATAGAAGAAACTTTCTCAAATTATTCAATTGTCTTGTGAGAGGGGAAGGTGACTTCATAAATACACACACTAAGCTCTGTTTGTTTGTACCCTTCAGTAAGTTGGAGACTCGAGTTTATTTTTCAAAATATTTACTAAATTTTACGCCATATCCCATATTCAATAATTATTTAACCGAGAATTTAACAGTGACAGAAATTTTTTGTTATCCCATTATGTCTATTATTTATTTATCTTATCTATGCGCATTTTTGAGTTTGAAGGAAATATGTAGCATATACAAAAAATAAGTAGAATTACGTAAATATCTTCATAATTACTGCAAATTTCAACCGATT
Organism: Synergus coniferae; assembly: GCA_032164275.1. NCBI lineage: Eukaryota > Metazoa > Arthropoda > Insecta > Hymenoptera > Cynipidae > Synergus > Synergus coniferae. The sequence continues at coordinate 4,792,204 of JAUEJJ010000045.1, read as the reverse complement.
TAAAAATATTTGTTTAATTGAAATTAAATACAATTTTTAAAAAAGGCTTAAATTAAAATAATAATAAATCAAAGCTGCGCTTGTGAACATCACTTGCGTCATTCTTCTTATCACTATATTTATTCTTCTTATCACTATATATAAGTGCATGCCCTATGCACAATTAATCTCAGTAATATTGAAATAATTGCACTCAACTGTCAGTTAGGAAAGATAAATTAAAGTTTATAAACAATGGATGAGAAAATTCGGAAAGCTTATTGCAGTTATCATCGTCCTCGAGGGCCAATAAATATATGGAAAGTTGTGGAGGGAATATTGAATGGGAAAGCAGTGAAATTCTCAATTCAGGACATTCCTGAGAATAGATATGACGATGTTATTGATCATATGTGCTCTGATTTTTTTACCGATGAGGTTTTCTTTTCCAATTTCAGTAAGTTTTTGCTAATTGTAAAATATTTATTATTTTAAACCCTTAATCACCTAGAAAACATGGAATTAAGTGAAAAAATTAATTCTCTTTTCCACGCATATTTTGTTAATTCGGCATATTCTTTTCTAGAAGTGAAAGATAATCCTGAAGCACGTAAAGAAATTTGTATTTTATGGAAAGAGATGCTAAGATGTGGTATGTGCATAGGTGCTTTCGTTGATAATCCAGAGGGTGGAGAACCGATCGTAGCGGGTGCCAATATGCTCTATGTTTCTCTTACAAAAGATGCACCAGACCCTTCCGAAGTTTCAGTTAATTCTTTACTTTAAATTAACCATTCTTTTCCAGATGATTAAAGCTTTCCGGTAGTACAAACAAAATTCTACAGATACATTTTATTTATATTTGTAAATTTTTTTTTAGGAAGCTTTCAAGACAACAAATATTAAAATGATTGTGAAATTAATGGCGAAAATTCAATCTGAGGTGGATTTGGATCAAATTTATAATGCTGACAAATACTTAGTTGGTTTGGGTCTCAGTATTGGTCGTAATTTTCGCGGCGTGTCTCTTGGTGGCCACATATTATCAGCAAGGTATAAATTTTATTATAGTATTATAATAATACAATAATAATAATTCCCGCGCGCTATATTGCATCTATAATATTCGTAATATGCATATAATAATGTTTTTTTATATCGCAGGGATTCTCTTTGTAAAATGTATGAAATTTCAGTAGCAGTAACTGTTTTCTCATCGACAGCTGCGATTAAATTGGCTGAACGGGTGGGATACGAATGTTTAGTGAAAAAAGATCCCAAAAAATGGTTAAACGAGGAAGGAGAATTATTCTTCTCGAATTGTAAATCCAAGTATTTTCAGTTTATGGGAAAACGAATGTGAAACATTTAAAATGTCCATGTAAAAATATATACTTAAAGAAAAAGTGTATTTAATTATTTATTACATATCAGTATTCGACTATCCACTTAAATTTTTTAAGAGGATTGGTTCCAATTCAATCTTCAAAATTCGAATTTTAAAAGGTATCTAATTTCTAATATGTATTTATTGAGTAAAATAAAGAAAGTGCATTATGAGTTCTGAATTTGGATCCAACACCCTTAATTGATTAACGGTCTGTTACAATTTTTTCGAATTTGAATACTTGGCTTGGGCGTGAATAAATTTTAAATAGGTTTGATTAGCTGGAACAATTAGCATTCCTTCACTTGCCGGCACCCGGCACGTGAACATTCCACTTAAAAAGTTGATTCCAATTATAGAATCACTATTTTATTATCTGTGTTACCTAATTATATATCGAATTAAATTTGATATTGAAATTAAATTTCGAGTTTATTTTAAAATCAATATATTGATTAGCAGCAGAAGTAAAACTAAAAAAGAAAAATTATTTTTACATTTTATCTGTTCGAAAAAACTTTTGAACTGAATTGTACTTTAAATGTGCGCATGCGCGTGGATGTCAGTTCTACAATCACTACAACTGGATTACTTTTTTAGAGAAACACGTACATCACTACAATCTGGATGAATCTGGATGCCACTTCATACATTGGTGAATGGCTCCTGGTTATTTTGCATAATTATTTATTGTAAGTTGTGTATTGTTAACTTCAGACATGGAGGAAATTCTTAAAAAATTGCTGCTTCCGGATAATGATAAAATACAAGAGGTTTGTACAAATTACTTTCCGAATTTTGTGCTCTGTCTAATTTTCAGTGTATTGTAGAACAGACACGTGCTTTTCGTCCCGGTCAAAAAATTTTCATTTTTAATTATGTCAGATTGTAAAAGCTTTGAAATTTAATCCTTTCTTCCCTGAATTTCTCTGTTGTATAAAGAGGTTTTTATTTTATTTATTAACAAGGGAAATTGATATCCTAACCTATAAAACTACTTAATATCGTGCTTATCTTTTATTATTTCTAGAACTGTACAGACAATTTATTTCATAAAATTCCTGTTAGTTTTTGTTAAAAATTGTATTATTTATTATTTATATTTTTAAAAGTCACAACAATTTATACTTTATTTAAGCAATGGTGCTCTACTCCGAAATTACACTGCAATACTGTACTTATCATTAATTCGCTTTGTATGAATGTTTGATATACATTTTTTTTAGATCGAATAATTATTACTAAAATTATTTCATATTTGGGAAATTCACATTCTTTCAAAATCTGTCAAAAATCAATCAAATTTTTTAAAATTTCAGCAAGCTGAAAGGTTAATAAAAAAAGATTCGAATTTTAATTATTTGTTGCCTTTTGTTTTTTTTTTTGTTGTCACTAATTTAATTATAAAGAAAAATCGACCTTCATAACATACTTAAAATATTTTATATGGATTTCTCTGTATAATTTTACCTTAGCCAGAGAAATATTTTTGGATTTAGTTATTTTTGTAGATGACTAATCTATTTAAATTTAAATCAAAATTTAAATCTGGATTACTTTTAGATTGTAACCAGACTCTTGTTCCGAAAACCCACATATCTGGAAATATTTTAAGAATTTTAAGATTGTATTATATTGTATTATACCTTCTTATTAAGTATTTTCAACTTTATGAAATACTAGTATTAGTATTAGCAACTAATTTTAAATTAATTTTATTACAGGGTACTGCTGAGCTTCGAGAAGCATTCAAGAAGCCGGAAAGTACACCAGCACTAGTTCAAATTGCTGTTTCAGCCGCAAGTCCAGAGGTTATTAGTTATTAATCTCATTTTAGGCAGACACGTTAAAATTCTATATATTAAAAACTAAATTAATTAATTAATTCAATTTCAGATGAGACAATATGCAGCAGTTCTTCTCAGAAAACGTTACAGTAAATGGAAGAACTGGCTAGCTTTACCAGAGCAAATGCGCATCGAATTCAAAGCAATCATCCTGCAGGTGATATAACTTTAATCACTTGAACCAATTTTCGCCTGTCTCGTTTAATTGTTTTCATTTACGACTTTTTTATTACAGAGTCTGGTTAGTGAACCCGAGAAGTCTGTGAAAAACGCTATAGCTCAATTAATCGGAGTAATCATTAAGCACGAAATGTCTAAAACTGGGTGGCCGGAAGCACTGCAATTTGTGCAACAGCTAATTACGAGTGATAATATAAATGAGAAAGAGGTAGAACCCTTTAAAACCATATTTAATACTCAAACAGGGTATCTATTAATCAAAAAATAACCGAGAATTTAAAACAATTTCATGGAATTTTATACTATACAAAACGAGTTTTTTTTACGAATTTTAAGATAACTAAATTTTTAAAATGAATTTTAAGGGATTGCGTGAAATTTTTTTAACTTATTTTATTTGTGATTTTATTAAAGGATTTAAAATTTGCAACCGGGAAAACCCGAAAATTTCGTGGGCAAAAATTAGTAGACACCATGTAAAGAGAAAAGTGTGCCTAAAAAATTAATTTATTCCAGTTGGGTTTATACACCTTATCGATAATCACCGAAATAGCCTACGACGCATATTTGCCTACTTCAGAATCGATAATGGTTGTGCTGAATCAAACTCTAAATGGCGTTCAAGATCTTGCGAGTCCAGTGGCGTATTATGTTCTGAAAACGATGCTTAATTTCGTACCTTTTGTCTCCAACAATCAAGCTGTAATTATTTTATTCAATCATGTTTGACTAGCTAACTAAGCTAGCTTTTTAAAATAGATTTATTTCATTTATTTTATGTATGTACTTGTTTAATGTAGATGGTGAACGTCTATCATGAAATGATGCCACGAGTGATGAATACAGTCGCTGCCTTGTCTCAATCCAATGAAGAAAAAGCTGCCGAAAGTTTCGAATTGCTGGAGGAGCTTTGCGAGAACGCAGTCACTGTTATCTCACCTCATTTAAAAAATCTTATTAGTATGTGTCTTACCATCGCCAACAATAAAGCCCTGAGTGATGATTTGAGAGTGAAAGCCATTAGTGTCGTCGGTTGTCTTACGAGAACTAAGAAAAAGGCGATTGTCAAAAGCAAAATGGTGGAACCTATTATAGGTAACAGAAAAAACACTATAAAAACTGTTTCTGTGATTTTGATCCTTCAGATTCAAAAAATATGAAAGTCAACTTCTGTTCTTAAATTACAGACACTTTATTTACCCTCATGTCTTCGCGACCAGATGACGAAAACGAAGAAGTTTATTTCAATGGAGAGAACGAAGACAAAACTCCAATGACATGCGCAACCCAAACTTTAGACTTACTTGCTTTGCACTTACCTCCGGATAAATTGGTTCCATACTTGTTACGACACGTTGAACCGGGTTTGGAAGGTTCAGATATCTATGGAAAGAAAGCAGCTTATTTGGCGATGGCAGTTTTGGCAGAAGGCTGTTCTGAATACATTCGAACGTCCTACCTCGAAACTTTTGTGCGCTGCATTTGTCAAGGAATCACAGATCCAACTCCGGTAGTTCGAAATGCTGCTCTATTTGCGCTGGGACAGTTCTCGGAACACCTTCAGCCTGACATAAGTCGTTATTCCTCAGAGTTGCTGCCGATTTTATTCGAGTACCTAACTCAGGTTTGCACTTTTATTAAGCAGGAGAAAAAAGAGCCACCTTCGGTGGATCGAATGTTTTACGCTTTAGAGATGTTCTGCGAAAATTTGAACGAAAGTCTTTTGCCGTATCTTCCGACTCTAATGGATAGATTGTTTGAAACTTTGGATCCTGAGTCGCCAGTGCATGTCAGGGAACTGTCTCTAAGTGCGATTGGTTCAGCAGCTAACGCGAGTAAAGATAACATGCTTCCTTACTTGGAAAGAATCCTTGCGATACTTAATCCTTATTTGACTGAAAAACAATCGGAGGAGACGATGTGCTTACAAATTCAAGCAGTTGGTAATTATACATATATGGTTTTTTAAGTCGTCTGGTCTGGTCTATTTGCATTTAGAAAATTGTATAAAACTAATATTTTCTTGTCATTTCAGATACTCTTGGAGTGCTTGTTCGAACAGTCGGAGAAAATGTCAGTAATGCATCAACAGCTGCTTTAGCTGCAAGGTCTCTTGAATGTGGCATGAATTTATTAAAGGAAACCATTGATCCTGATTTGAAAAAATCTATCTATGGACTTTTCGCTTCTGTTAGTATGGTTATGAAGAGGGATATAAATTTCGCGCTCTCTCCAATCGTCGATAAGATGATCAATAGTATTAAAAGCTCTGAAGGCGTTGTAGTAAGTAATAAATAATATAGTATTATATCTAATATGTGTATTAAGTTTTATTTCTTTATATATTTTTGATGTCACAGACACATTATAAAGACAGCGAAGAAGCTGCATTTCCAGTATACGATAATTATGGTGCTAATAGTGAAAGTGAAGGAGAAGAAGACATCGAAAATACGGACAACGAGGATGATGATGACGACGATGACATTGCCGGATTTAGTGTGGAGAATGCCTACGTTGAAGAAAAAGAAGAGGCTATTCTCGCGCTAAAGGAGATCGCACAAAACACAGAGTTCGTCTCAAAAAATGTTTCGTAAAAATTTATCAATTTCATACATTGACTTCATTAATATTAAAGTTACTGTTTATTTTTAGAGAAGTATTTATGCCTTTCCTTGAAGTCTGCTTTGAAGAGATTTTCAAAGTCATCAACTATCCGCAAGATGACATTAAAACTGCTGCAATAGATGCACTTTCTCAGTTTACCATTAATTTCTCCAAGATTAATAGCGCTGAGGGCAAACTAGCAACTCAGAAAGCCCTGTCAGTTTTGGTGCCCAAACTTTCTGAAATAATTAGATTGGACCCAGAATGTACAGTAGTTATAAGGGGTTTAGATGCTCTTGCGGAGATGTTAAAGGAAATCAAGTCTGATGTTATTGTGGGCGAAGGACACAAGGATGCAATTAAAAACTGCATTACGGAAGTTTTCGCAGGTAAATTATTATTGTATTGAAATTTAAAAGTTCGATACAATCGTAACCTCTCTTTTATGATAGAATTAGCATTTCCTCAACTGAGGTTTTAATCTCTTGTACTTTAGGACGAACTGACTGTCAAGATCAGGAGGAAACAGACGATGAGGATATGGAAGCTGAGCAAGATGAATTGTTGGTAGAATGTGCGGGTGACGTTTTAACTAATTTTGGAAGAACACTTCCTCCTGAAGAATTTGCTGCTTTCTTCCAAATGGTCCTACCTTTACTTATGGAACGAATGGTACTTGTTATGTAAATGATTTCTAGTTGCAATGTTTCTTTATATAGCAAAATTCCTAACAAAATATTTATTCTTTAACAGAAAAAGAATAAGACCGAGGCTCAAAGATCATTTGCAGTTGGAGCGTTATCTGAATGTTTCTCTGGACTAAAACACGCAGCTGCACCCTTTGTCGACCAAATTTTACCATCGTTTCTGAAACTTACGAACGATCCGAACGCTGAGGTTCGCAACAATGCGATCTACGGAATTGGGGAGATTGCTTTCCATGGAAAAGATTTGGTTTATAAGTATCCTTAAAAATATTGTCTTTGAATTTGCAAAATTATTTCTGATTTGAAGATAATTTTCCCTTAACAAAAATTATTTAGGTACTACCCTGATATCTTGCAAATTTTGTCGAACAGAATCCAAAATGAAGCTCACGCTGGAGCTAGAGATAATGTCGTCGGCGCTATCGCTCGACTTATTAGCACAAATTTTGCAATTTTACCTCTAGACCAAGTCTTTCCGGTGTACTTAAGTCAATTACCGTTGACTGAAGATTTTGAGGAACACAAGGCTGTTTTTGAAAGCATTTTAACTCTTTACAAAGCTGGTCACGACGTCCTCAAACCTCACATTTCAGCCTTAATAAATATCGCAAGTACTATTCTACGAGAAAAAAAATGTAATAACGATGGTGAGTTCCAATTTATTATTCTTGACATTATTGAAAAAGTATATTGCCCAATTGCGATAACGCTCAATTTTTAAAATAACATCGCTTGTTTAATCTCTGTTTAGAAACAAAAAATCTAGTTTTGGAATTTCTCACCTCTGCCCAAAGAGATTTCCATAATGAATATCGTTCTTTACTTGGAGATCAGTCGCCAGAAATCATTGCGAACAACCAATCCACATTTCCATGTTAGACCAATAATATATTTATAAGAGTTTTCGCAACAAGGTTAGTTATGTGACACCGCTAATGCAATTATTTGAGCATCTAATTTTTTAAATAAGCCAAGATTTTTCTAATTACGAAACTTTATAAGTTAAAAGAGTCAGTAGTTTTATGCATGCATGAGCTTTTGAACTTGAATTTTATAAAAATATTTGTAAATAGGAATGCAATACAATTTCCTAAAGTTTTGTAATGAATATTTAAAATAACAAAGTTTAATATGTAATATAGTAAAAAGTTTCAGATTTATAAAGAGATTGAATTTGAAATTAAATATTATATTTGATTCTTATAAGAGTATTATTAAAAAATGAATGCTTTTTTAAAATCTATTTTTAAAAAATACAAAAACCTTGGTTTTTTCTAGAAGTAAGATGTTTTTTTGTCTTCTCAAAATACAATTTTTAAATCACTTACTTAAAAATAAATATTGTTTTTAAGGAACATCACACAGCTAAATTTAAGAAATATTTTTTAATTATGTTGGAAACTTATAGAAAATTATTTGCTTTATTTCAAGAATTGGATTAGTTATACAGCAGGTTTGACTCAGCCTTGGAACAAAATAAAAGAGGCATAAGAAGTAAACAAGAGAGTGAAACATATTTTTCTGATTGAATACAACAAGTTACTTTATATCCTGATCTATAAACTATTTTATTTTTTTTATTTTTAAGAGAAAAAGAATGAAAATAAGCCTAAAGTTAAAAACGAAAGAAGACTGTAACACTCATGTGCTTCAATTTTGAAAATCATATGTACACTGGTCTTAACCGGTTTGTATTTTGCATTTTGAACTAATTTTATATTAAAGAATACATGAGAGTGAAGTAAGCTTTTCCAACTTTTTGTGATATGTTTAGATATACTGAAAACTTGCAACACTGTAGTTCAATCTATATTTCTTGAATAAACATTTTTTATGAATGTTACAACTCAACATTTTTCGAAATTTTAATTTTATACTCTCTAAATTTGAATTAATAAAATTTTAACTAATTGAATTAGAAACCTTATATTGAACTGCTTAATTGGTTGTTTCTTTACTTACTACTAAATTAAATAATTAATAATTAATAAGATTTTACTATAATTCGGATTGAGAGAGTAGCCTTGTTCCTACACCTTATTTAAGTTAATATAATTGCACGTTTATAAAAGTAATTGTTACCCAACACTAAATAATTCAATAATTTTTAATTAATAATTTTCTCTCTTTTGCTTCCCAATATAGAATATCTGAAGATAGAATTTCTGGAGGTGACGCAAGTTATTTCAAATATAATGGAATATCAGCGAAAACACAGAGAAAGCAGGATGGCCACTGATCTAGAAAACTGTGAATTAGCTTTGCATTTTGAGTACTGGGAATTTTTTTTAATACCGGGACTTCTTTTTTATTTGAAGGGTTTATTACTAAAATAATGTACAAAGCAACTCAATTAATATTGACTAATTAATATTATAAAAATTTGAAGGTCAACTGGAGAAAAAAAAAACATTTTTTACGTGAAAACTCGAGACTTTTTCCTGAAAGTTGAGTGGTCGTCCTGAAAAAGACACTCACACCTTTTTATTAGTGGACGGCAACATAAGTAGATAAATAGAAGTGAAACATAAAACTCGATGGAATAAGCATTCGCTATCGTGTCCCGGGGATGTTATCAAGTTGTTATCAATAGCTCGATGATAACTCAATGTTCAGTTGAGTTTCCGCAGGCTTACTCCGACCGTCAAACACCTTCAGGTTATCGGAGTGCCTCCAAAGTGTTCGCTGATAGGACCAAATCCCAACTATGCAAAGTCATCTTTCTCAAATTGACATTCTCAAATTAATCTCCTTCTCAATTTTCAAAATATGACTTCATACTTCTTTCTCTCTTCCAAAAATTGCCTTCCTTCAAAAATCAATCACCTCAAATCTCCTTTGTATCTCAACCGAAAATTTTGGATATTTTCTACTTTTTCTTCCCCTACACTGTGATACAGTTTCAGTGAATTGAAAAGGAAGCTCAGGACATTGATTTTGAAAGAAAGTGTGAAGCAATACATTTAAATTCTTGAGGAAAAATCATTGAAATGTTATCTTCAACTTCAATGATTATTGATCGATAAAGAAGGCACTGGAAATCGGTCTTACCGACTGACCTGATCGGTTTATTTGCATATTTCTTGTTCATGCAATCGAGGAAGTCTCCAAGGATAGTCTCTCTTAATTGCTTGAGGAACGATGGCTGTGATGGAACACGAAAAACGGAATTCACTCCGCAAATTTCCACTGGTGTTTTCCGTCCTTCGATGACTCAACTCTTGCTACTCGATTCATTCGTATTTCTAGCATGTGTTTATTTATACAATAAAAAACGAGCATTTGTTCGAGGACCTGTGATCGCTATTTCCTGCTATATATCTACAGAAAAAAGAACGGAAGTCATATAAACTTTACCAAATCTTCGACAGAATCTCGTCGCAAATTTAGCCAGGGAATGCGAGTGTCAGTCAATGTTAAGAAGTGACTCAAAAGTTTGAGTGACAGTGTCTCTGATCATTTTTCCCAGGAATCTGAAACTATGAAGATTTGAAATTTCGCGGATCCGGTGAGTTGAATTTCATAGGTTTTTCAGTCCCTTTGAAAGTTCCCTAAATATATAAATTGGCTGTTAATATTTCTTTCAAATAAAATTAGCATTATTCCGCAATTTTCTATTTAAAGTAGGTATGTTATTTAAAAATTTTTTTGTTTTGTTTTTTTTTTAATTTTCAACAATGACAATGTTGCACTTTAGATAATAAAAAAAGTTTGACAATTGTTTAACTTTACTCACGTATTGAGGTGACGACAGGATGCAATTAAGAGGCATCGATTATAAAACCTCTGAATAGTTAATGGGAAACCATGTCCTTTTTTATTCAAGAATTCAATTGTAGCATACGTGCTTAGGTGCCTCGAATTCCTATCTTAAACTCTATCACTCAAATTGAAAGATTGTAATTTTTTTAATCTTTCGATGATTTGTAATTTAAACATTCAATAATACAAGTAACTGGTTTTTATTTTAAATTGCAGCTTTTTATGTTAAATGATAGTTCAATTGACGTCATTTACATATAATTGACGTGGATTACATCCAACGAACGTAATTTTGTTATCATTGTGTTATCATAGCGCATTTTACAAGAATTCAACTTTAATGGTTTTTACTGGACTTTATTGTTCTGAACTTAATAAAGATCGAATGTCAATTCGTTGTAGTTTGTAGAAGAAGGGCTTGAAATAAAAGATGAATTTTTAACTATCAAATTTTTATTTTTATTATTTTAAACTATTTTATAGTGATTGTAATTTTTGCACTATGTATTATCAAAAGTTGGACGTCAATAGACTAAACGATGATCATTAACTGAATATTTAATTATTATCGAACCTGAGATCGGTGTCTTCAGAATATTAAATACAATCAGGCAATTTCTTCTCAAAACGTTTTTTAAAACTTTTATCAAGTCAATAGTGATATCAAAATATTCCTTGTTTGAAATAAATCTCGAGGATCAATGAAGGAGTACTTGTGACAGTTTTTTTTTCTAGATAGAAAAATGTATAACTAGAGAATTCCTGACTGGATGCAAAAACTTGGGAAATTATCTGATCGGATTAGAATCTATGCAATTTTTGTACGTGAGAAACAAGTTTCCTGTGATTAAAATATCTGCTGAAAAAGCGCCTGCTTTTTTTTATAATTTCATGATTAAAATCTCGTGAGGAATACGTGACTGTGAGAGTATTTACTAAATCTCACGATATAGGGGAACAATATCATTAATGGGAAATTGATTTACCACTGTTATTTCTTTCTCATCACGTACAGTTCAAAGAAAGATAAATTAAATACATAGTTTAAAAATGACAACGCACTTTTTTGAATTTTTTTAAATTCCTTAAAATCACTTGAAATCTCTCGAAATCCTTTCACATGTTTTGACAACTCTGAAATGTCTTGAAAATTCTTTAACTTTTTATATTCTTTTAAAATTCTATATGAAGTTCTTTTATCATCCTTTACAATTCTTTAATATCATTTTTCTTACAATAGGATTTTTTTCAGAAAATTAACTTGTTAGGTAACTAAATATTATAAATAATGAATCCAGGATAGTTTTTGAATCTTGATGGGGTATGGACCAGAATTTCCAGATAGCTTCACTACATTTTTTATTTTCTAGCTCAGAATTAATTTGGATGCCAAAAGGCCCTGCTTTTTAAATAAACCACCTTAGTTACGTTAACAGTTGTAAAAATGATTTGTTATTTCAAGAGAGAACAACCAAGAGTTATGAAACTGTTGAACTCGTCTCTAATTTAGAGGAAGCGACTAAAATATTCTTTTTATTAGTCATTCATAGACGGGCATTGGATTCTGAATGTGTTATCGGATTATCGCTATCGCTATCTCCTTACATTATATATAATGTCCCTGAAGCCCTCCTTTCAATTGCAATCGATTCCATTCTTCGGAAGAAACATCTTACTTTTTTCCCTTTGTTTCTTCAGAAAAAATCCCCTTACCGTAAGGGCATTTTTGAGACTTTAGAAGTGACAAACCTGTTTACATTACTCATGGTTTCTTCAGAAAATTGTAATCTACTTGATCTTATTCTGGATCACGGATTAGACTTAACAGCTTAGAAATATCAATGTCAAGGCAATAGGAAACGAGAATTTATGAAGTTTACCTGTATATATGCGATTTCTCATTCATATTTTCTTAATCAAAAATATACTTTCGTAATCAAGAATAATTGCTTAATAAGGTAGTGTTACTTGAAATCTCAAGTATTTGAAAATCACAATTGATAGAAACTTGATTTACATTCCTTTAAAAATTCTTATCTAATGAAATTCTTAGATTTTGAAAGTATTTCATATCAGAATTTTATCTAGTTTCATTTTATGATTCCTATGTATTTAATCGTTCGATCTAATTTTCTTCGTTGAAAAAAAATAGTATTCAATTTTTTTATGTTAAATTTATATTCGTTTTCATCAAAAAATCTGAGACCTGAATGTGTGTACTTAGGCAAAAGTTTAAACATTTAAATGGATAAGGTAATATACTCAAATGAAAAAGGTAACAATAAGAAAGAAATGATTGTTGATTACTGATTGCGATTCAAGTGGCCCATTTACGTTATCTCAATAAAACATCAAGCATGCCGAGCTCAGTAGTTTATTGACACTCGATTAGCATTGAATACTTGTCAATAATGCGAAATGTTCTCAACAGTGTGTGGATATTTCTTGGTGATTCATTCCCGCCTTAGAGTGAGATCAAGATGGATGGAGAAATCGAACCATTCGTAAGATTCTAATCAGCCTAAATGATACTCGAGGTCTGCTCGAGAAATATGGACGTGGAACTGGTGGCTCGGACCTCCCTCTCGTCTCTCCACTTGGTGGACGAGAATTTCATCATCTCACCGAATAATCTTGACGATTGGACCTGGTCCAGTCTTCGAGTAAGTATTTTTATATTATTTTTAAAAGATGTCACGTGGAGATTCAAATTTTCGCGCCTTTTTGTCGAAATTTACTGGCGCGAAATTCAAATTCCTTGTTCCATAAGAAAAATTTGTTTATAGCACTCTAAGTTTAACGAAATTGTTACACAAAATACTTTACAAGACACCAAGTCTGTCGGATGTTTATCCGAAATTAGATTAAAATTATCTTTAAAATTTATTGTGAACCAGAAATGAAAGATATATTCAATATCTGATTACTCAGTGCTTCAAAATACTATAAAATAAACAATATTTTTTCTTTCAAATAGCACAACGTTTTTTGCAATTTGAAATCAAATAACGAAAATTTAAAAAAAATCACAGTGAATTTCAACTTCGTAGATTGATTTTTTAGATTGATAGAGATTTTACCTATACTGATTAAAGCTAATAGGAAGTAGTTTCGTTCTTTCAAGTCAAGGTCACTTACACTAAAAAAAATACACATGTAAAACTCTTATTTATCCAGTTATCGGACTCGTATCATGTTCGATAAGTGTATTGAAAAATTCTGAGTTCCATCTACATTTTATTGACTGTCATTCCTTTTAATCCAGGTTCCTAAAGAACGTGTTCGGTGGATTGTCCCTTGTGAAATACACTTACTGTCTCGGAAGATTTATATCTTAATCCGTGCTCCGGTGAAAAATGAAGGCACAAATAACCCAATAAATAATCATTGAGGATAATAACAAGTTAACTTATTTACGAATAAATCCAGGTAGAACATTTCCGCTTCTTGTTAAACAAAATCCTCTATGATATGGTTTCATAGATTTTTAACTTTTCATTTATTTTTAGAACAAATCAAGCGTATAACAATAAATAAATTCGATTGTTATTCTTGCTGAGTCATAAGATATATTTTTTTTGACTCGAGTGAAAATTCCGGCGAGCGGTCTGGGATCCACAGATTGTTTACTGTGATCTACACATCTGCGATTAATAGAACGGATACGTCGTGGATTAGATGACTGGAGTGATATTTTTTTACAGATCATTATATTTATTAATGTCTAATCTCGCGAATGGAAAATCAATTCCTGACATAATTAACGTTAATCTGTCAGCAATCATAATGGAATGTTTATCAAGTTCTTTCAACTAAATGACTAAACCCAAAATACTCAACTTTTGAGCATCACTCAATGGAGAAAAATAAAGTCATTCCTTTTCTCGATTTCCTCTGAATTTGGTTCTGCAACGATTTTGTGGAATTGTGCCTGGAAATTGAATGTCCCGGACGGAAATATCTTCGAAGTTGGCAGGTCATAGCACGAGGTCTATTATTGGAGAATCAAAGGGGTTGGGGGTTGGCAAAGATTAAAGATCAATATTACATGCCCTACGCCTGGACCACATTCTCTTCTTTACTGACCTGTATCAAATCTGATTCACATGTAAACATTTGAACATGTGCTAACTGAAGTGAATGGTTTATTGTCACCATGTGCGCGGTTAACATAATATGCAAAGTGCATATTCGAGGAAAACCAAGGAAAACTTTGGAGAGGCTAACGTTCTGAAACGTTCTTCTTGCAAGCAGAAAACCTTTTCTTACATCTTCTATCACATATCCTCATAGATTTCTGCAGTCGAAAAGAGGGAGGAAACTTTCGGCGACTGCGCCAATTGTACTGCAGGCTTCATTAATAAAGAGATCCCAGATTAAAAACTCAGAAATAAAAAGCGTATTACTTCTGAAAAGTTTCACTATTGTACGAAAAATATCAAATGACGTGAGATCTGCTCAGAAAAAATCGGGCTTGGCTTATTTCACTTTCATGTTCAAACTAAGGGTGAAAGGTTTCACGTATAGATTTCTTTTTTCCATTTAAGTAGAATTTCCATTGTGTGGTACGACATAAGTCGATGATCTATTTTGAGAATTATAGCAGTTATTGAATATTCAGATCAGATTAATCTCCCTTTCTGATCAGAATTTCTCAACTGGATTCTATATGTAAATTTCTTGTGTGTATAGTTTGCTTTTAGCCGTAATCCAAGTCGCATGATCACGTAAAGTGGAGTGTCCTGTATTTTCTCTGTTTATTCTGTGCATTAGAGTCAGAAGTTGAAATTGATGTCAACAGTTTCACGTCACGTGAAACTGTTTTATTCCCGAATGAAATTAGCAGAGAATATAATTTAAATTCTTTACAATTACAGGATAAACTTTAGACAAATTATATAATTCTTTAAAATTTTATGAGAGCACTTGGAAATTCTTTATAATCCTTCAAAATCCTTGGAAAATTATCATTTAAAATCCTTATCTGAAAGTTCCAGCGATAAGGATTCGTTATTTGTGATAAGGACGTTTAAGAAACTGAATTGCTGAAATTGTATTAGTATTAACACACCCACATAATTTAATTTTTTTTTATTGTTCTACTGGAATTGATGGCAATACATTTCGACCGCATATAAAATTTTTGATGTCCCTCTTAATTTACATAAAGCACTTTCGATTCTAAATTTACTTGATGAAAGAATGTTTTCGCCAGAAGTTGCACCTGCGCACACCCCACGAATCTCAGGTTGTTAATATTAATGTTGCACGCTGTACTTGAGTAAGAGTAAGTGTGGATATATGTGGAATGAATTTGCAAGTGCGAGAGTGTGTCGGCATTGAATACCCAGCAGGAGTGATAGAAGTCTCTCGACCAGCTAGGGGTGAGCCTGGAGTCTCTCTGAGCGACTCGACTGTGTGATAATCGAAATTCGATGGACACTTTGCAATTCGATTTTGTGAGCGCCATCCTCCAAGTCTGAAAAATTGACACCTGTTCCTCTCGTAATTTCTCTCAGCAAAACTAGTAAAATCAGTGAAATTTATGAGAATTATTTACTATTTTTGAGATATAAACAGGGTGTCTACTGTGCGGGAATTTAAGGAAATCCGGGAATTGTCCGGGAAAATCTGGGAAGTGTCCTTGACTTTATTTTTCATACGGGAAGTAGATTTCCGATTTGAAAAACTTTTCCGAATAATCAATCTTAATATTCTATCTTATTTAACACTTGCAACTTTTGTTAAATCTCTTGAAATCTTTTGAATTATTTTCACATCCTATAAAAACGAACTTTAAAATCCCGTTAAATCTTTAATAATTGTTTAACATGACTTAAAATCTCTTTTAAATCTATTAAATCTTTTAATTTCCTTGAAGTTCCTTAAAATCACAAAATCTTTTCAAGTCCTTTGAAGTTTTTTTAAAATCATTTACAATTTAGTAGACATCCTGATTAATCATCCTAAGATTCACCCCAGGGCTGTGAATGGTGCAAATTTTGAGAATGAATTTGATATTTTAAAAAGTAATCTTCGTGCCAATTGTTTAAAGAAAGTGATTCGTTAAATAAAATAATTTATGGAAATCAACACTTTGTCTGTTGACAAATCCCACAGGTGCATCCAGCAATTAAGTGACAGCAGTTGTCAAAGTCTGAAATATGAACTTTTGTAATGAGGGTCCCCACTTGAGAGGTACTCAAATTTAATCTTTCAATTTCATTTTCACATTTTTCTAATATTTTTATCTAGGAATTAACTAATTACTAATTAACTAATAACTTGAATAGATTTTTAATACCAGGCAGACGTTTGTTTTGATTTCCTTTACATTTGCCTGGTATGGAAAATCTATTCAAGTTGTTATTTTATGAGTAAGTTCACTTAAAATGAATTGTAATGCACAACTTTCTATTTCAATAAAATGAATGTTTTATTAGTATTTTTTTGAAAACCTAAAAACTGGTTGGAACCGAGTTTTTTATTGGCCAAAAATTTCTATATTCGTTACAGAACTTACACTGTGATTAAATATTTGTCGCACGTAGAAAATAATTCAAGTGTTTTTTTTTTTCCATGGCCAGGCACCCGCACCGGTAGTGAATAATTATAACTAGTGATACTAATAGCAGAGAATATCCGTAACTCATTAATTATTTTATCTTAGCACTCAAATTAAGTATTCAGAATATATTTTCAATGATATATGTTACGTTTTTAAGTAACCTTTTAAATGATGCATCTTTTATTTAAAAGAGAATGTCTGTTTTATTTATATTATTTTTAGTAGTAGATTTGAATTGGAAGCCTGGAAGACATTCAAATTTTTCTAAAGAACGATTTTTATGAGAACGATTTCAAGTGAATATAAAAGGTTTATTGAACAGATGTTAGAAATTCTTTACATAGTTCTCAATATCTCGATACATGCTATACTTTTGTGTGCAAGCAAGTGCACTTATCCTGATTTTTCCTCTGAAAACAAGGAACTCAAGCTTTTGTTTGAAAAATGCTTCGAACAAGAAAATATCGCTTTTCCGATCATCAACTTTTTTCCCTTTCGTTTCCATGGTGACTGATAAGTTACTGATGTCGGAATACATTTTAATCGTCGAGTATCCTATATCTGAATAGTACTGAATTATACTGAATATCTGAATATACTTATATCTGAATATACTGAATAGTATAATATAGGTACTTTATCTATTGCAGTAACAAACTTTGTGTACATCTTCGATAATAATATTAACGGGCTTTCAATTTCAGAAAGAATTCAAGTACAAGAGCTTGGAGAAGCTCTATACAATATACCAGAGGAGGATCCAAAATGGGTATCTTTCGCTCTTTGTCCTGCTACAATTGGTGCTAGGCGTTGCTCATTGCGCGATATTAATTAGAATGGTAATTCTCACAATATTTTTTCTTTTACAATTTTTAATTCTAAAGGAATTAAAAATTTCTATTGGAATTTGACAATACATGTGTTGTATCATCAAACAAATTTTTAATAGTATAATCCTACATCGCACAGCCTTTCAAATTATGTTTCTTATTTTTTTGTTTGTTTTAGGCTAGTGTACAGAAATCTTTGCCGGATTTGGTAACCTACAGTTTGGTGGTGGCACTGCTATGTCCGGTTATAGCACTTTCCTTCAAAAGTAAGCTGATTGCCAAGAACACATATCTTCCGGTCGTTCTGTCATGTGCGATTGTCGCCCTTCTCGTAATCGGCGATTTAGCCGTGCCCCTTTTCTACACTTTTACGTACGCTGATGATAGTCCGGCGTTAAGGTAATTATGACAAGGTGGTGCAACTTAAAATCGATTTGAATGCTAATCGGTCGAGGTCACGTTAATTAAGCACATGACTCTTGTTAAACCTGTTCAATTTTGCCATTCTTCCGTTAATTGCAATTATGTCTCCTGTAATTCACACATCGCATTAAAATAAATTCCAATTAGTTTAAGAAAAATAATATGTATCTTTTTAGGCCAGCGTATGCAACTCATGCCCTTTTAGCCTGTTACGTCTTCCTACCTGTGACAGAAAATCTCCACGCTTTTATTTTGGGGATGACAACCACTTTTTCGTATTTGACAAGCTTGTATCTTCTTACGTACAGAAACATGCCCGACGTGCGAAGCAGGGTGAGTCCTTTTAGAATTTTTTTTATTAATATGGACATAAGTCTATAATTTAAAAATACTCTAAAAAGTTTTACAGGATTTTTACAATGTAAAATAATTCAAAAGTTTTAAACGAGTGGTATAAAATTTTTAAAGATGTTTGAAAGGATACTAAGAGTTTCACGTAATTTTAGAGGATTCTGAACATTTTCAAATCAAAGGTTTTAA